>JASCZW010002061.1:0-138072 GCA_034211315.2 Aedes japonicus | reverse complement strand
GTGGTATTACAAACGATAAGATTATTTTTGTGTAAAACACAGATATGCGTAAATCTTGCCTTGCAGCGAAAAATTCTACGTTTTTCAAATGCACATGCCATATGCATTACTGTTTAATAACTCCTACAATGATTCTGATTATTTGTTATCACCATATCATCATTAAAAACACAGCAGTTCTATCAAATGCAAATGGTGAAAACTATATAGACAATTAAATGTCAATGTTTCCATGTATCAAAGTCATTGTTTTAAGTTTGCATATAAGCCTCTTATCAATGCTAAGTTCGTCAAGTTGTTCCTATAAAAGAATGTTGCTTAAACTTAAATCAATTTTGTTTTCTAGATCTCTTCCAGACAATGATCGTGATGTAGGACTTTTATGCCTAGAATTTCAACATGGGACGATCTAACTTCATATTTTTTTGATACGAACTCAGAACAAAGTATATAATTTTTTGTTTGTATCCAATAATAGTATAGTTACAAAAAATTAAAGCACATTTATTGAAAAAAGCTGCAATTTGACCAAAAGCAACATGGGACAATTATGCGTAGAACGGCAGTATAGATCTCTACCACTTCGGTCCAAATTGAGAAAATTTAAGGAGGAAGAGGTCGATAAATCTTTATTGCTTGCTTTAGAATTCTGTTTTGAGCTTTTCTCTATCGTGTCATCTAGGCTAATCTGACACTTTTGATCTCTTATCTTGCTAAAAAAAGCGTCTTATTTGACGGATGATCACTATAGCCTGGTTAGTTTCCTAACTCCTGTTGACTGAATGGGCAAATCCTCAATTCGAGATGCTGATTAATAGCCCTCAAATGATTTCAAGTCACGACTTGTGTTCCAAAACGAACGCTGCACAGTGACAAAGGACTTTTTAACAACAATTTGATGACCAAATTTTACAACCTCTTAATATTTGAATTTCTATAATACCTACACCATAAACAAAACTTCTGCCCGCACACGCATTCCGGAGTCACTCCAAATAATGTTCGATTCCACCGCTCGTTCACCTTGCATGAAGCCGAAAAGAACCGCACCAGCTTTGATCACGTCGCATCGCGAAAGCGGACAATAAACCGTTCCATTACGATCAGTGCAAATTATTTCTAAATCGATTATTGATTGCCGCCGATTGTCCGGCGAGGTTCACAGCCACAGCGGCAGCTCCCCTCAACAGTCCGATGCAATAAAAAAATCCACTCCTTCTAGGATTCCCCCAACAAAACAAAAGCAACCAGAGTGCAGATTCAATTTGACTCGAACAGTGATTGTGAAAACATCCAAATAATTACTCTGGAAGTGAGTGACACTGTGCTCGAATGGTGGTGATATTGATCGTGCTACCATCGTCTCCTCCAGCATGCCAGCATCCGCCGCAGCCATCGTATTCGAGGTTCCATCATGCTGAAACGAGCGCCAAAGCGGCTGCTCCTCGTCCGGCCTCCACAAACCAAAGCAAACCCGAGTTCGAACCAATCCGAACGCACCGGATCATCAGTGCCGCAACTGCCGCATCGGTACGGTCACCCTACCGCCGATCGGATGACACTGCCGTTTCCTTCGTTCGGTTGCGGTACCGACCGGTCCAAAGCGTAACTCCGTCTCCTACCACCGATGGGAACAACAATCAGTACCATCGGTGGAAGCGAACACTGCCACCGTCGCCACGCCAAAGTCAACGTAAACAATCGAAACGTACTAACAACAATCATAGGAATAGGAATGACAGCAGCAATCGACATCTGTCAGCGAAGAAAATTAGTGATAATGACGATAGCAGTAATCAACTTCGGTACACATCGAGAGTAATCATTTCCGATGATTTTTCACAGGTGGAAATCAAGTCGGACGATAACGAGGTCGAGCCAGTCAATCGGGAAGGTGAGTGCGTTCTTACATATATTTGCTACCTATATTCTGTATGAATTTACCTGACATAGAAAAATGCGAAATAAGGAGTCAAAATATGGTTACAAATCGGTTAACAAAGAGATGTCTAGTCTTATCTTAAACACTGACCAGACTGAGCAGTTAGTCCAGGCGCTCACTGATGTGGCGGAGGTGTGGCATCTGCTAGAATGCCAAAACACCTTGTCGACGTTGGCCTCACGCCACAAGACTTCGACTTGATGTTTTGACATGTTATGTGATGCCACACCTCCGCCACATCAGTGAGCGCCTGGACTAACTGCTCAGTCTGGTCAGTGTTTAAGATAAGACTGAGACATCTCTTTGTTATAAGCCTATCTTGATAACGAATTTGACGAATTTGACGAATGGCGATCAGTGAAAACTAGATGCATAGATGCTGATATGAAGATACTCTATATCACGTATTATAGGTTGTAGTCCGAACGGGATATAATGTTATTAGTACCGTAAAACGGGGTGACTTCGATCACTTTTTGAACTATTTCTTGAATTTTTCTATGATAATTATCTTTAAAATTTTGTTTTACATTTTTAAAACCAGTACTGGTATCTGTAGTATAACACTACACAGAAATTTTAAAAATTTATTATGCCAGATGAACTTTAAAAAATTGTTTAATTCCTCCGGCCAATTTTCAATAATGGGGTGACTTCGATCAAAATCAATTTTATCTATTTAAAGTGCTTAAATGAATAAAAAACACCAAATTTTTATGCAAACCGTTCAATGCAGATGTCTCCCAAATAGCACATGGGTGGAGTATTCCCCAAAGGGAACATTAATTAATTATGTCACGCAAAAAAGGACCATTTTCAAAACCCTCCCACTTTGTCATGTTTTTTGTGGACCTTAAATTTTGTAGTACAGATTATCGCAATTCCCAAAGCTCCCTTACATTAAAAGCATGACATAATTTATGAGCGACCCATCCATTGCTATTTTTCAGTAGTTCACCATAATATTAGACAAACAGAAATACCTCACTCTTGTCGTTTTAATTCGGCACTACACCGGTGTAAGGACGTCAACACTGCCGTGAATCGCATATCCGTCCCATATGGATAGGAAATCAAGAAAATATAGTACTGATATGCGATTCGCGGCAGAATAAGTGCGAGTCATTAACAGCTAAGGAGACGTTCGAATGTTTAAGTAATCTGAAAATGTGGTTGTCGATTGTTTTTAAATCATTTTATTGCTTGAATATATGATTGTTGTTGGGCTTGGTAAAAAGTACTATAAGGAGCATTTTTTTTAAATATTTTTTTATAGCGAAGGAAATAGAGAAATACTAAAAACAAAATGCATTTATTCATACCCTAATAAATGCTGAATATATATGGTTCAAAGCTTAACAAAATCAGGCACTTGGAGAAGGATAATTTTAAATTGAATAAATATCGGACTTGGCGGTCGAAGTCACCCCGCTCTACGGTATCTAATACTTACAAAGCCAGTTAGTTGATTTAGTTGGGTTGCAATATTTATATCATGAGTATTAATTGACAATACCGATCCGTCGAGCACATTAAATGGCTTTTAGTTTACACCATACAACAAATTTTATCTGAAAAAGGGTGGAACGGTTAAAAATACGTCAAACATGACCAATTCTGGCAACACTGTTGTTTTTCGGTTGGCACAAAAAATTATTGTCCGCGCTTTAATTTTGATTTTATTGTGTACTACCTGAACCCTGTGCGAGCGCTGCTACCTTGCAACTAAACGAATGAAAATTTAAAAGAACTGGCACGTTTGTTGTGTGTTTTTAGGAATGAGTTTTTTTTTCTTGTCTAAGCACGGATTCAAACTTCGATCAAAACATGCTTCTTTCCCGGGAAATACAGGTTTTGTGTTTTAGTAACCTGGATAATTCTCATATTTGGTAGAAATTTGTGTCTCATTTGTATGAGATCACCCCCTCCTTCCAGAGAGAAGGGGTCTTATACAATCATAAGAACTTTCTCTAGCCCCAAAAACCCCAGCATGTTAATTTTCACGTTGGTCGGTTCCGAACTTTTAGAGTCTATAAGGGTCAGACAAACAGACAGAAATTCATTTATATATATGTAGAAATCCTGCCTCCAAAAAACCCCACATGCCAAATGTGCTATCATTTGCTTGATTAGCTCTCGTGTTATGCAGACATTTGTGTTTCATTTGTATGGGAGCCCCCCCCCCCTTCAAGAGGATAGGGGCCTTGAACTGTCATAGAAACATTTCTTTGAAACCTCAGAAAACCCGAAAAATTGGGTTTTATTTGGATGGGAGTCCCGTCTTCTAAAGGGCAGAGGGGTCTTAAACCACCATAGAAATATTTCTCTTCTTCAAAAACCTCCGCATGCCAATTTTGGTTCAATAGCTTGAATAGTTCTCGAGTTACGCAGAAATTTATGTTTGATTTGTGTAGGAGCCCCTATTTCAGAGGGTGGAGAGGTCTCAAAACACAGTAGAAAGATTTCTTGTCTTCAAAAACCTCCACCTGTGGTTCCATTTACTTGATAAGTTCTCAAGTTATACAGAAATGTGTGTTGCATTTGTATGAAGCCCCCTACCCTCTCTTCCAGATCGCGGAGGGGTCTCAAACTACCGTAGAATCATTTCTCTCTTCCAAAAACTTCCACATGCCAAATTTGGTTCCATATTCTTAATTAGTTCTCGAGTTATGCAGAAGTTTTTGTTTCATTTGTATGAGAGCCCCCCTCTTTCAGAGGGCGGAGGGGTCTCAAACCACCACAGAAACAATTTTTGCCTTCAAAAACTTCCACTTGCCAAATTTGGTCCCATTTACTTGATTAGTTCTAGGATTATGCAGAAACTGGTGCTTCATGTGTATGGAAGAACACCCACCCCACCACCTCTCCTCCACCCTCTACAGAGAGCGGAGGGGTCTCGAACCACCGTAGAAACATTTCTTGCTTTCGAAATCCTCACTAGAATCTAGAATCACTATTGAAACATTTTTTGCCTCCAGAAAACCCCACATGCAAAATTTGGTTACATTCGCTATATTAGTTCTTGAGTTAAGCGGAAACTTCTGTTTCATTTGTATGGGGACCCCCTTTCCATAGGGAGGAGGGGCTTCAAACTACCATATAAACATTTCTTGCCTTTAAAAACTCGCTCATACCAAATTTGGTTCCATTTGCTTGATAAATTCTCGATGTATGCAGAAATTAGTGTTTCATTAGTATGGGAGCCCCCCTCTCCAGAAAAGGGAGGCTTGTCTTACTAGTCTAAGAACCTTCCACGCCATTTTGTTCAGTAGTATTCGATTCTATAAGGTTCAGACAGACAGAAATCCATTTTTATATGCATAGATAGATATATTATTCGAGTTAAATTTATAATATGGGAACGTCCTCACGCTAAAAGTGACTTTTTTTTTCAGAAACTCTTGTCTGTTGTTATTCTAGTACTGCATTGCTATTGACCCAGCTTGGCTATTCTTAATAGAACTTTACTGTGGCTTAGATAGACTTTCTTAGTGTGTGTTATCCATCAATTAACTGTTTGTTTACTTCCTTGTGTTATATAGACTGTTCCAGAAAGTATAAGCACACTTTTAAAATAACAAAAAAGTCATGTTCTTTTTAGTTTTAATAATTTTCTTTGGCAAATCATATTTTTATGATTTTATGTGATATTTTACTCTCGTTTAATCACAATATTTAATCATAGCCAAGACTCCTAACTTTTCCTCGAACATGATCCATTAGCACAGTGGTACTTCCCACCATTTTGACCAGTTTTGGCCAATCTTTTTTAAATTTTTGGATGTCGTCCGCTGGGTTTATGAATTTTCGAAGCTTTGCTTTGGTTAAAGCCCAAAAAGTCTCCATTGGCCGTGCCTAAGGACAGTTCGGCGGATTCATGTATTTCGGCACGAAAAATACATTTTGACTTTTGTACCATTCCAAAATGTCGTTTGCGTAATGACATGACGACAAATCAGGCCAAAACACTACTTGACTTTCGTGCTGCCTGATCATCGGCAATAATCGCTTCTGGAGACATTCCTTAACGTACGGACTAGATGTTTTACCACACTCGCATATTGCCTGCCAAACCATAACCTTCTTTCGGTACGGTAAAAATTACCTTCTCCGTTTCGGGGATGTCTTTGTCTTCGCTCAAAGTATAGAATTGTGTTTCGGGAAGCGTTTCGTAATCTAGTTTCACATACGTTTCATCGTCCATTATTATACACCCAGAATTTCTACACAATAACGAATCGTAGAGTTTGCGGGCCCGTGGTTTCACGGACGCGGCCTGTTTTGGGTTCCTTTTGGGTTTTTTTTTCTGCTTTCGGTATGTTTTAACCCAAGTCTTTCTCTGGCACGCATGACGTTACTCGAAGCAGTCCCTAGTTTTTTCGCAACATCCCGAACGGAAGTCGCTGGTTTTTGCTTGTAGGCATCCCTGATCTTTTTATAGATATCCGGACTAACAGGACCGGGTTTCCGACCACTCTTCGGCGCATCACTTTTTCGTTGTTCCGAAGTAAGACCGCGCATTTGATAGGTTACACAAAACTGAGCACTTTTTTGATGAAGTTTGCAGAAGCAGATAATTTCTCATCACCATGCGAAGCGCTAGGAGTGGACAGTAATTTTATTGCTAGAACTTTATTGCTATAGACACGAAGAGAAAGTGTATTGATAGTTCCGTATAGGGCAACGGCAGGCTTTGAAATTGAAAGATACAAGTTTGAAAACTGAATACTGAATACTGAATAACTGAAAACTTGATACTGAATACGTTCCAGTTTGATGATGTGCGACCGAGCCGCTGACTGAAAACAAAAGCTACCGTATTCCATAACCGACAAAATCGTTGTCCGGTACAACGTTAGAAGATCTTGCGGATGCGCTCCCCACCAGGTCCCGGTAATTGTGCAGAGAAAGTTGATCCTCTGTTGGCATTTTCGCTTCAAATACTCATACTATGTGGGATCTCCAGGTGCACTTTGAATCGAACCAGACCCCAAGGTATTTAAATGACATGGAATGAGTTATCGGCTTACCCCAAATTTGAAGCTTCGGTTGGGCTTCCTAGAAAAAAACTGCCAACTCAGGTTTCTCCGTAGAGAATTCGATATCTAGCTCTAGAGCCCAAGTGGACATATTGTCTAAGGTTTCCTGTAAGGGTCCTTGTAGATCGACCCCCTTGGGTCCCGTGACAGACGCTACGCCGTCATCGGCAAGTTGTCTCAACGTACACTTGTCACCTAGACAACCGTCAATGTCTTTGACATAAAAATTATACAAAAGTGGGGTTAAACATGATCCCTGGGGGAGACCCATGTAGCTAAATCGTGAAGCTGTAGAGGATCCATGAGAAAAGCTCATATGTTTCTCTGACAGCAAATTGTACAAAAAAATATTCATTATTGGTGAAAAGCCACAAGCGTGGAGTTTATCTGAAAGAACTTCAACAGATACTGAATCAAAAGCCCCCTTTATGTCCAAGAATACAGAAGCCATTTGCTCTTTTTTTAGCAAAAGCTAACTGAATATCTGTGCAAAGCAACGCGAGACAGTCGTTCGTTCCCTTACCCCTACGGAAACCATATTGAGTATCTGAAAGCAGGTTGTTCGTCTCAACCCATTTGTCCAGACGGAAAAGGATCATTTTCTCCAACAACTTTCGAATACAAGATAACATCGCGATGAGTCGATAGGAGTTGTGGTCGGACGCGGGCTTACCAGGTTTTTGAATGGCAATAACTCTCACACGTCTCCAATCATCCGGTACAATGTTGAGTTCTAGAAACTGATTAAACAAGTGCAACATGCGCCTCTTCGCGACGTCTGGGAGGTTCTTGACCAAGTTGAACTTGATCCTATCAGCGCCTGGAGCCGTATTGCCACACGAAAGGAGTGCGAGAGAGAATTCTACCATTGAAAAGGGTTGGCTGATCTCATCTATCGAATTCGTGTTTTCGCGAGGAATCATCCGTGCCGGCACAGAATCTGGACAAACTTTTCGCGCGAACTTGAGGATCCATTGGTCCGAGTACTCCTCACTCTCGTTGTTCGTAGTTCGGTTACGCAACCTTCGCGCCGTATTCCAAAGAGTACTCACCGACGTTTCGCGCGATAGCCCGTTCACGAATGTTCGCCAGTAACCGCGTTTCTTGGCCTTAATTTCCTATTTCCCATACAAAAACTCTATAATGCCACTGGTCGAGGTGATGTCCCTAGCAAGTTTGAATTCGGTTTTGTTGATCAATTCACAAGAAATCTTATCATCTGACAAATGATATGCAGCATTTGTAATGATAACAGAATGTGACGGCTAAAACCCGGGCTCGCAAGTTGTATCGCGAATGTTTGACGAAGTTTTCCTGTGTCATAATGAACGATGAAACTTATGTGCTAGAAGATTTTGCGTAGCTTCCCGGAATGTCTTATTTTACTGCCATGCAACGGAACGGCGCAGAGAAGCATTTCAGGACTAAGAAAAAGGCCAAGTTTTCCAAAAAATATTGGGTTTGGCAAGCAATATGCAGTTGTGGTCTAGCAAGCCAAAGATTCATCACTACCGGAACGGTAAACAAGGAAATATACCATGAAAAATGCCTAAAGAAGCGATTGTTACCATTCCTGCGCAGCCATAACACTCCCTCGCTATTCTGACCTTATTTGGCATCTTGTCACTACGCCAAAGATGTTTTTTCTTATGGTATAATGCGAATGGAGTCCATGTTGTACCGAATCCACCTAACTGCCCGGAGTTGCGACCTATCGAGCGGTATTGGGCTCTCGGTAGTGAACTCTCTCAATATAAACAACAAGCTACAACTACAGAAAAAAATCAAAAACCTTGGACAAAACTAGCTAAATTGGTTGTAGAGAAGTCTGCACAGCTACTGGGCTTGAACAATGGTTTGGAAATTCCTCTCTCAGACATTTTCATATGCAGAATCTCGCCAGAAATATGGTATATGTGCTCAGTATTAATCATTGTGGCATCTGCTAGCTCACGCACCTTCACTTTCCGGTCAGCCAACACCATTTCGTGAACTTTTTTGACACTGTCCTCTGTAACTGCATCGCAGGGCCTTCCGCTGCGGACTAGTTCGGTAGTGAAGTTGCGGCCACCACGAAACTCTCGAAACCAATATTTAACGATGTAACCTGACGGAGAATTTGCCCCATAAAGGGCGATACGGTCAAAATTTGGTCAATATCAACTTGACGTATTTCTTTCAATTTTGCATTTAAAAAACCTGAACACCCCTCATTTTGAAGGTGTGTGTGTGTGTAGAATGTTGCTCCTATTTTGATTTTAGAATTCACTCTTCAGTTGTCAAAATGCCGTCCAAGCAAGAAGAGCAGCGTATCAAAATTTTGCTCGCGCATCGCGAAAATCCGAGCTACTCGCACGCAAAGTTGGCAAAATCGCTAAAAGTTGCCAAATCAACCGTTACAAATGTAATTAACGTGTTTGGGGAACGTTTGTCGACAGCCAGGAAGTCTGGATCGGGGGGAAATCGAAAACCGGAAGCCGCTGAGACGACAAAGAGAGTTGCCGGTAGTTTCAAGCGAAACCCTAACCTATCTCTCCGAGATGCCGCAAATAAGCTGGGTGTATCGTCTACAACCGTGCATCGAGCCAAAAAACGAGCCGGACTATCGACTTACAAGAAGGTAGTGACTCCAAATCGCGATGATAAACAAAATACGACGGCCAAAGCGCGATCCCGGAGGCTGTACACGACGATGCTGACGAAGTTTGACTGCGTGGTAATGGACGACGAAACCTACGTCAAAGCCGACTACAAGCAGCTTCCGGAACAGGAGTTTTATACGGCAAAAGGAAGGGGCAAGGTAGCAGATATTTTCAAGCACACGAAACTGTCAAAGTTCGCAAAGAAATATCTGGTTTGGCAAGCCATCTGTACCTGTGGCTTGAAAAGCAGCATTTTCATAGCTTTCGGGACTGTCAACCAAGAAATTTATGTGAAAGAGTGTTTGAATAAACGTCTGCTGCCTTTCTTGAAGAAACACGGTTGTTCCGTACTGTTTTGGCCGGATTTGGCATCTTGCCATTACGGTAAAAAGGCCATGGAGTGGTACGCCGCCAACAACGTGCAGGTGGTTCCCAAGGACAAGAACCCTCCCAACACGCCAGAGCTCCGCCCAATTGAGAAATACTGGGCTATTGTCAAGCGGAACCTAAAGAAGACCAAAAAAACTGCTAAGGACGAGCAGCAGTTCAAGGCAAACTGGCTTTCTGCGGCGAAGAAGGTGGACAAGGTGGCTGTACAAAATCTGATGGCAGGGGTCAAGCGTAAGGCCCGGCAATTCGGATTTGGAAAAGCGGAAGCCTAGCTGAATATTTTTCCTGAATTTTATACTAATTGAACTTGAAAAAGAAATTTAATTTGAATTTTTAAATAAACGATTTCACCGATTTACACGCGTTTTCCCTTGACCAAATTTTGACCGTATCACCCTTTAATACTTATTCAACTTTTCTTATGTTTCGTTCGCCGTTTTGCGTCTCAAAAAATAATGTTTTATGAGAGAACTAAAATCGTTGTTGCCCATATTCAACAGGATGCCAAACTCGTCAACAACAATCAGCTGTCAAAACAAAACTAAGGGCAGTATCGCACTGAAATGTGTGTGTATTCCCAAATATGACCGGACTACAAGGCACTATAACCTTTTTTGCAGTAGCTTCGCATTTTGGCGGTCAAGGAGGTTACTTTTCACCCCACCTAGTACTTCTCCGATGTAGTGGCAGCTTGCCATATCAGGCTATAGCTTTATAGGTCCGCTGTGAACTTGAATGCACTGCACAGATGAAAACATTTTTCCAGGAACTCCTGCTTGTACATTTTGGAATCCATAGTTTTGTTTTTCACGAAAACTTGGATTTTTGTCCACCACTGCAAATGCCTTGCCAGATCATAAGTTTCCTGGCAAATTTTTCTGCAAAAAAGAACTTGAACTTGGTAGGAACATCTTCTCGACCAGTGCACAGTGTTCCAGTAAGCTACTTTAGGCGGACATAAGGTTTTCAATGAAAATTTGTGATTTTAGAGCTTTGTTTTACTACAATTTGTATGAAATTATTTTTTTCTTGCATTAAACGCAAGAGTGGCTTTTTTATGTGCTCATTGTGAGATGATATATTCAGCAAAGTTGTAGAAATTGTTAATATAAAAAACTTTGTATAACATTTTCTTTTCTAGCTCAAAGCCTACTGCGATAATTCCGAATTTTAGTAAATAATCGTTTTTCGACTCATAGTCATTCATTATAAACTTTTACCAGCTTGCTATGTTCTACAAAGTTGTTTATTTTGACATTTACTACAATTTTGCTGCATCCACAATAGTTGTATTTCTTCTTGTTTTCATTTTATAGTAAATTTTCAGTTAAATTTACGCCATACCATAGGCCACAGAACTTGAAATGGAGCACCTAAAAAAATGGCATATCATGACTTGATTCAACACACCTTAGAGATTGTGCTCAAAACCAAGAAGACCGAGAAAGAACGAAAATCATACGACTGTGGAACTCGGTATGGTAACTGCTCTGAACATCATTCGCAGTGAATATCGCTCATCCGGAAAACAAATGGAAAATTTCGCATGAAGACCAGAATCAGCGTCAGAGTCTGCCCGTAACATACCACACTCAGAAGAATATTCTGCGGAAGAAGCTCTAGGATTTATTTGCAGGAATAATTTCTCAAAAATGCAGTATCAGGATATTTGGATGACAACCCTGAATAAAGGCATCTGTTTATATCCATGTTACTTCTGTTTGCGGTCGGGAAAGCGATTGAATGACTCTTTTGAAGATCAAACATGTAGCGCCCCAGCTATATTGAAGCATGTGTTTTCTCCTCTTCACGCGCAAATACAAACCATGGAGCTATTGTTGAATATCAGCTATCGGTCGACGTTGCCTAAGCCTTCGTGACGTGTCAGTAAGGACAATGTGATCTTGAAGATGTCAATCCAGCAGGCTCTCAAATAAATGTTGGGATTGACACTCAATGAGCCACTTCCAGGAGGAGGCTATTCGAATGATGGAAACACAACTCGCCGATTTTTCAGCGAAGGAAATGCAGTTGCTGAATTCACAGGGCTAGATAAAAATCTTTTGTCGAAATTCGCAACCTTTCTAAAAGTCGCCAACATGATCCGGGAAATTTAAGCAGAAGCTTTTGAACAATTTGCTCACTATACATGTAGGATGTATCGTGGATTGTACGAATGGTATGTGCTTTCTCCTACAGTGCATAAGCTACTTTTACACGGTAGCAGTGGCTTTTAGAACTTTTGTCCTGGAAGCAGCTCATAATCCTTCTTCACGTACTTTCCGTCGTCCATGAGAATACATTTTTCGTACCTTGTGGGAATTTACTTTTCTGAGTTCCTTGAAGTCTGATTAATGGGGTGACAGCTCATGGCTATAATATATATTTTCATTATTTATCTTATCTTAGTTCAATATAATCAATCTTCATACTCAATTATTCACAAATCCAATATTCAGTTCAAATTAATTTTGGCATTTAATCTATAAATGTACTTAAATCTTGATAAAGCTAAAATTTTGGTTTAAACATCTTTAACATTATTGTTCTACGGCGTCTTGATGCTGGAAATCTATGTGTGACTCCATTTAGGAAGCCAAAATTGCGGCTTCAGTTCCGCAAAGACTGGGAAGAACTACCAAAAAGCCTGCATAAATACCCTGCAATATGGATACTTTTGGATGAGGAACGGTGTATAAAGGCTGAAAATCGATATATGACGCCATTTAGGATTGTGTATTTTCCGATTTTATACTCATCTTCAAAGTAGCTATTTTGAATAAGAACTGAAAATACTACTTTCCACGTACTGAAAAAGCCGAATCCCCTATGAAACTACAAGTGGTTAGGCGTCAAGCTATACGATTAAATAATTAAAAAATGCATGAATCATCTCAGGGATGAACTTTGGAACATTTCCAACCAAAATTTTCTATTTATGTACCCGAAATAAGTCAGGGAAAGTGGTCAGTTTTGGATTTGGACTGAAGCCCATCAAACTACATTTCAATTCACGTTAGGAGTTAGAAACAAGTTGATTGGTGATAATATCAATGTTTAGGACCCCAATGGACACCTCCGGACATTTTTCCGCGTACCCCATGGGAAGTGGCCAGTTTCTGATTTGAACCAAAACCCCTCAAAACACTTGAGAAATCCAAAAACAACTACAACTGTAGTTATATCAAGTACCCATGACCCCATCGGACACATCCGACCATAATCCGTATACCCCCCGGGAAATGGCCACATTCGGACTTAGGCTAAAACCCCATCATGTGACACTTCAACGCACATAAGATGGTGGTAAATTCCACTGTTCAGGACCTCAATGGATACAAACGGAAATATTTCAGGTACCCCACAGGCTAGTTTCGGAGTTTAAAACCTATCATGCGCACCTTAAATCACATGAGAATGCAATAATGAGTTCATTGGTGACCAAATGAAATGGCCACATTGTTCATGTGTGGACAAGTTATCGGAACCCCGTTGCCGGTTACCGAGAATCATATCATAAATTGAATTTTGTAAGAAGGGTCAAAGGGTAAAAAATAAATCTATGTTTTTACGAGAGCTGGAAATAGTTTGCAATCTTTCATATGCCATACAACAATGATTGCAATCTTATATACAAAAGACTAGATTCAGGCGCTATCCGACTTAAATTCACATGAAGTATCCCATTATTATCAAATCAAGCAGTCCCTTTATGTGCATTAGATAACGCAGAAAATTGATTGTTTCTTTCAAACTGTATGCGAAAAAATTAAACTAACAATACTGAAGCAACGAAAATTAAGTCTCTAGTGCGATGATCTCGTTTTCTAGTGCGTTTTTTGATGATTTCTCTAAACTACGTTTGGGTGGGCTTGATAAAATAGTGTTTTATATCTCTACCATTTTTATTCAGCTGTTCCTTGAGAATGATGAAGTATGATGCATAGTTTGAAGTTTAATTTTCCTAATTTTCTAATTACAATTGTTCTACTAATAGACTCTTAAAAGTGTTTTTTTACCGTGAAAAGATAATGAAAAAGTGAAAGGCTTCAAACGACTCAGTTTTTACCGACCTTCAATTAGTTCTCCCTTAGATTTGTCTCAAATCTATAATTTTCAGTTTTTCACACTGAATTTATGATGTTTGAAGATTGTGCCAAATATTTTACATGCAACTGATTGGGAGAGAGAATGGATGTGAAAACGTCAATTGAACAGTGAAAAAAAAACTGTATAACTCCAGTTACATGGACATTCATCTCCCTCACAGGTCCGATTTTAAAACACGATAACTGTACGAGTTTGAAGAATCCAAAGTTCAACCTATCCATCAAGATTTCGGGCAGCAGTGAAACAAATTAGGTAGTCTAGAGATATTTCATTAACCTCGTAGCTTTGGCGTAAGGGATTATTATGTTAAACACACGATCCAATAATAATAATCAACATTCCACCTGTGAATCACCAATATATGACAAAATAGCCAAATAATTGATCGTGACCTCATTGTCCTCGTACCAGTTTGTATTACATTATTGAGCTAGTGAGCTGCGTGCAGCACTCGTACGTGCACGGAATATCAAATGTATAGCAGTTGTTCCGAAGGACAACCGAACCCGTCGGATAATCTCATGATATTTACCTAAACGAAGCACTTGCTGTTTGCAAACCTTGCCTAGCATACTTTTTATCATAACAATCTATCGCTGGTCAGCGCAGCATGCAACTATATTTTCAAGCACTTGTCGCCTGAGAGAATGGAATTAATAAGAGTGGAAAAAAAGTTGATTCCCTCTCCGACAAAAACAAAATAACCAAGCGTCGAAAGAGTGTTTCCACATTTTATTTATGTTAGCAATGACCGCTCATTCAAATGCAAATATTGATGGTCCCTTGAATTTCAATTGTATGTCGCCTAACAGTGCCTCTTGAAATCAATATTTCGATAACCTTTTGACGATTCTCAAAGTTTGTTATTCCAATAAACGAAGGTTCGTTGCTTGCGGTTGAGAGCAAGTCTCTCCTGTGTCCAACAAAAAAATCACACGATAGTCGCCATTTAGGCGTTTCGCTTGAGCAAAAATGTTGCACCCAACGAGTTATCTTGTAGCATTGCAACTTGTTTGTTGCATCGATCTAATTTCAACCCATTTCTGTTTTTCCACTTCCAGAGGAGATAATCAAAAAGCGCAAAACCGAACTGATAACGACCCGCCAAATCGAAACCCGCGTGCAGCGCCAGCTCAAGTTCGAGGATGGCAAAGTTATCGAAGATTCGGGCCCGATTGTGTCCACCAACACTACCGAGGACACCGACCGGCAGGAAACGGTGCAAACAGAGGTAATGAAAATCGAAGACGGGGAAATCATCAATCAGGTTTCGCGCATCATTCCCTGTTTTTGGGGAGGTGAATGTACTTTTAATGGTGGTTTGTTTTGTTTTTTTTTCGTTTCTTTTGCAATTGCTTTCAGCACCGTACCCTGGGCGATCCAACGGAGGAAGAAGTTACCAAAAATGCTGCCGCCGTCGATTCCGGCGGCGGAAAGCCGGTTCCCGGCCCGCAAAAACTAGTCAGCGACAGTGGGGAGGCGGATGGTGGTGGAACGCGTAACGACGTTGACGCAAACAGCAACAAACCAAAGACAATCAGTGCAATCGTGGCCAGGCCCGATGGGCTGCTTAAGAACACCAAGGAAGAGGTGGAGGTCTCGCGGGAAGAGACCAAGGAGTGCACGGTGACCGCCGAGCGAAAGCATTTCGGAGATTTCACCGATGATGTGAGTACCTTTCTGTTGACTTTCAACCTCCCATCTAATTGTATGCCAATCAATTACCGACCAAAAGGAAGTCGGTTCGTCGACCCGCATTGACCCTAAAGTGGGTCAATTGGCAGTCTGGAAAACCAGTTTGCCGCTGTAGTCCAATTTAGCATTTTTTTTTTCGTGCACGCCATCAATAGAAGAGCCCATTTCTTGCATAACCCAGAGTGCTGCCGTTGCGGCCTCTGGAGGTCTCTCTGTGCAGAGTCCCCAATAACGATCGTGATCGGTGACGTAATTCTTGTTGGGTTTCCCTGGCTTCATTTATGTCTTTCTTGGATCTCGTGTCGTGTGCTGTTTTACCGCACCGCGCGTTTCCCCCCTTATCCATTATACTCAACCAGGCAGCTTCTTTCGCGTTCTTCTTCGCAGACTCGAGGCGATCGTTGGGTGTAGAGAGGGCCTTCTTGACTTCAAATTCCCCCTTCTGTACACGACGCTGTAGTACGACAATGCAGATTCCACGCGAACGCTGCTCGCGTTGCCATTCTCCGATCGAGAATCCGAAGATCATCGATTAGTTCGCACCGGGGGAAAAGCGGCCTAACGGAGCACGAAAGATCATCACGTTGATTAAATGTCAATCGTAAAAGTCGTATTTTTAACTTAATAGATAAAGTCACAAACACACGACCTGTCGGTCGGTGCCTAGAAGTGTTGCAGTTTTCGGTCTGGACATAGTTCTTCACGGTAGTTTTAATTGGACGCTGAAATTGTGCGAGTCATCCCACTAGACTAGATTTTGACCAGGCTCAAATTGGTGACCTTCAAGCGTGGTTATAGAGTACAACTGTTCTCCCGGTTTTTTTCGCTCTCTCGGTTCGAGGCCGTGTTGGATGATGTAGCTGATCCGTAGTTGGCCGAAGTGCGAGTCAGGTCGTTGCTCAATCTCGTTCGATGGGTTGTTATAATGGTTGTCATCCTCTTCAGCACTTCAATCCACTGTAAAAGTGGGCGATCCATCAATGAGATCTCATAACAAGTTGAACTTCCTTGTTTTGGTTACCGATCTGTTTTGAAATGCAAGTTATTCGACAAAAATCTTGAATTCGCAATATATTCGTGATATTTAGAGGAAACCAAAATCAATAAAAAAGAAAATGCAGTAAATCAATGTCATGAATACGAAAATTTACGCAACCAGATAAAATAAATCAATCAAGAATTCATTAGATCAAATCTAAAAATAAAAACAGGAATTAGAAATTAAATGTGTGCTAATTTAAACTAGAACCTCATAGAAGCTAATTTTAACAATAAAAGGATGCTGTGCAGATAACAAGTAAAGACCTGCTAACACTGTGACTAAGGTCTGTATCCACATTAATCCGGACACCTTCAAATCATTGTAACTTTTGAAATATTGCACGTAGGAATGAATAATTTCACGTAGGAATGAGTCTATGATGAAAAAGACTATGATTGATGTTTACATTTCATGTTTAGTATTCAAGATGGCGACGAAAGAAAAACAAGTGCGCGAGCAAGTTTTGTACGGGCGTACGGCAAATCCTGACTTGTCGGGACCTTGCAAAAACATTTGCCTAAATCCACTGTTCACGATGTGCTCAAATCATTTTCGGAACGTTTGACGGTGGAGAGGAACCCGAGAAGTGACAAAAACATTGGACGCGCTAATCCTGTCATGGACCGAAAGGTGAAAAGGATATTAACGAAAAACCCAAATCTCTTCATTCGAACGGTGGCTCGTAAAATAGGGATGTCGCCTGGTTTTTTTCCAAAAATCAAAACAACATTTGGGACTTAAGTCGTATAAAGTAAACACAGTTCCAAATCGCAACGACAAGCAGAACTTGGCAGCAAAATCACGGACTCGACGTTTGTACTGCGAATCTTTGACGAAGTTTTCATGCGTTGTTATGGACGATGAAACTTATATCCTGGAGGATTTCAAGCAGCTTCCAGGGCTGGCTTTTTATTCTGCTATGGCCAGAAATGCTACAGCTGAGCATTTCAGAACGAAAAAGGCATGGAAATTTCCCAAAAAATACCTTGTGTGGCAAGCAATTTGCACGTGTGGCCAAAAGAGTAAATCTTTCGTCACTACAGGCACAATCAACAAGGTGATCTATCAGAAAGAGTGTCTGCAGAAGCGATTGCTGGCTACCTCTTCGATTCAATAGCTCTGAGCAAAGCAGAAAACCTTTGTTCTGGCCCAAATTGACATCATGCCACTATGCTGAAACTGTGATGGAGTGGCACCAAGCAAATCAAGTAAACATTGTACCAAAAACCTCAAACCCGCCAAATTGCCCAGTGCTACGACCAATCGAGAGATATTGGGCTCTGATGAAGCGGAAACTTTCTGGAAAGAAGCAAGGAATCAAAGACATCCAACACTTCCAGCAAATTTGGACAAAAACGGCTTCTACGATTTCTGAAGAGTCTGTACAAATGGACGAAGTTTAGCGCAAAGCTCGAAAATTTTATGCAAATACCGAATAACTATGTTTTGTCTTCAGGAATTGTTAAAACACAGCCCATGAATAATAAACAACTACGACGGAAATATAAAGCGAAATTTATGTTTTATTCATGTTTTGAGGTGTCCACATTATTGCGGATACAGACCTTATTACTAAAAAAAAAACATGTATATCTCCCGATTTCACTCGTAAAATGTGGCTGTTGTCTGTCCAAAAACACACTTTTAGTAAACATATACACTGATTAAGCTGAAAACGTGATATTCACAATTCTCAAATAAATTATATTTGGCAAAATTGATGCCTAGTATTGCATCCTAGGTACACATTATAAATCCACACGTTATAAATGGGCTGTCCACGGATAAACACCGCCACTTTTACAAGTTTACATCCACAAATATCTGTTATGATGCTAAAACTGGAATTTCGGAGTGCCTTCGGATCAATAATGGGTTTGATCTTATGTTCGTAACATCCCAGGTAACCAATAAGCAGTTCCAAAGCGTCTTTACGGCAGCCTATCAAGCAATTAAGTCGCCCTAAATGCTACATAAATGCCGTTTTTGGCCCAATATACGGCTCCTTTACTGTAATGCTATGACAATGCTTTATTAATGCTATTTTGCATTCAAAATGCTTATTACAGGCTACAAGCATTTGCATAGCATTTGAAATTCAACTTTACAACAGATAGCACATGCTGATATAATGCTAGTATAAAGCTTATAGCATCGGAAATGCATATTCAGGGTTGATTTACTGCATATGCTAATGCTTATTGTTCACCTGGGATGTCACAACTTCTGATTTATCAAAACATCTTCCGATATGGGCCTGGACGAAGATGTAATTTCTTTAATGGTTATAGGAATTATTCATCCGGAACTCCTATAAATTTAAATATACTTTGAAATGGTATTATGAAAGCCCTTATCGAAGTAGCACAATTTTCAGGTGGGATAAAAATGTTTCTAAGCTTTTTTACACTCACAGAAGTTAGTTAAGGGATTTAAAAAAACGAAGCTTTAGAAAGGAAGGAACCGTAGCAAAAATCGACAGGAGTATGGACTGTATCGGAAATAAGTTATCCACATAGTTTTCATTCAAATCATAAAAAATAATGTTTTATTCACACAAATGGATGATTCTGCATTGTACGGGATTGAACTAGAGCATTGTGAAGACATGATGAAATTAATATTATTCTTTCACGGATTTATGAATTTTTATGAGTTCAAATTTGAAAAAAGAAAAACCTTTCAACTCTCCCATCTTTACATTATACTGGTTGTTTTATTTCAAATTAACACAGAAATGATGGGAAAAAAGATAAATAATTTAGTAAGAGGTGGATTAGACTGGTTGTCAAAATCTTAAGAATAATAAATAGCTCCATGCCAATTTCCGTTAGCTTGGGTCCCAAATCCACTGAAAATCGTATTTTAACTTCCGGCGATTTGCATTTTTCTTCACAAATTTGCATAAATAATTGAGAATTGAACCACTCAAATAACTGCCTCAGTTAAAATGTAGATGCTCCAGATACATTTTTTTTTATTTTTCCTTGCCTTAAACGAGCAACTTTGTAGAAGAAAGCGTTTCAATCCGGCTTCACCGGGAAAAGTTATGGCAGCATATTTTGTCAAAGTTGTTCAGCAGATCAAGGCCTTCAGAATAGCAAACTTAATAGTTCAGAATTATCTCACTACGCGGTGCTAGTATGCATGTAAAATAACTAAATAGCTGAATCTAGGCATACTTGACATATAGGAAGTTTGCGCCTTGGAAAAATATATTTGGCTAACGATTCCTGGATAGTGTAAAAATTAGTTCGGAATCGTCCGCTACGTGGTGCTAGTGTACATGTGAACTCTTTGTACTACCTGTATCCTGTAACCTGTATTCCAGGCGGTCGACATAAAAGTTCAGAATTGTCTTACTAAACTACTTGTAAAATTATTGAATCACGCGGATTTAGAGATTCTTGGCAGATTACAAGATGGCGTCTTCGGCAAATATGTTCGAGTATTCAAGGCCTGTTGGATGGTGTGACAGTCTTTCTAAATAATGGAAACAGATAGTTTTTCTATTTTCCGACGTTTGCGTTTCGGCGAAGATATACAGTACATATTTTCCACGCTCTATGTCAGCTTTCAGAGGATGCACAGTGGGCAAGAACAGATGAAAACTAAGGAAAAAATCTGTAACTTTTGTCGCTTCTAAGCGCGGCCTGTAAACAAGGACATTTCCGCTTGGAAATTGTAAAGGAAATCGGTTGGAACTGGTTTCAATCACCGCACGGATATGGTTATGGAGTTAAAGAGCTTATTTTACCCCACTTCCCCTTATATTCTTGAATTATTTATAGACATCTTTGCACGGAGAGGCTCAAGATTAACAAAATAGGACTAGTCCAATGTGAAATTACCTGGAGAATCGAATAGAGATGTTTCAACCACCGGCTGGCTCTGGAAACAAATATATGGCTGATTTCACCCCAGTTAGTTTAATTATTTATCCCAAGCATATAAGAGAAAGTGGGGTAAAATCACCTAAATCTTTGTTGACAGAGCCGTGCGGTATATAAAACAACTTTTATTTAGTTCTCCAGGAAATTTCACATTGGAATAGTCCTATTTTGTTGATTTTGAGCAACTCTGGGCAAACATATCTATAAATTATTCAATAATATAAGGGGAAGTGGGGTAAAATCAGACAATATTTGTTCACAGAGCCGTGAGGTAAATGAAACAACTTCTATTCGATTTTTCAAGAAATTTTACATAGGATAAGTCTTATTTGATTGGTCTTGAGCCACTACGAACAAAGATATCTATAAGCTATTCAAAAATACAAGGGGAAGTGGGGTAAACCAGCCATATCATCGTTCACAGAACAGTGCGGTGGTTGAAAACATCCTCTATCCGATTCTCCAGGAAATTTTACATGGAACAAGCACTACTCGGTTGATCTTGAGCCTCTCTGTGCAAAGATGTTTATCAATAATTCAAGAATATAAGGGGAAGTGTGGTAAAATAAGCTCTTTTACTCCACAACCATATCCGTGCGGTAATTTAAATCAGTTTCATTTGATTCTCCAGACAATTTTCACGCGTAAATGGCCTTGTTTAGAAGCCGTGCCCAAAAGCGACAAAAGTTGCAGATTTTTTCCTTAGTTTTCATCAGTTCTTGCACTCTGTGGGATGGATTGAGCTGAAATTTTGACAGTAGCTCAGATGTAACTTCACTTTTGAACTGTGTTGAATTTAGATACAGTACTGAACAGAAATATGAAATAGGCACCTGTTTTCCTCAAAGTTCAAAGTGATAAAGTTTCTGCGTATATACGCCAATTTAGCGAAAACTTTGAAGATTAAACCTGTTATTACTGAAAAATTATTGGCAAAAAGTTCAACTAAATTTATAAATTTTACGAAAAGTGTTCTAGAAGTTCCCTAAAACAGAATGTCCTTGAAGTTCTCTGTAGACCTCCCTGAAGTTCTCTGTAAAACTTCCCCGAAGTTCCTTGAAGCAGAATTTCCATGAAGTTCTCTGTAGAACTTCCCTGAAGTTCTTTGTAGAACTTTCCTGAAGTTTTCTGCAAAACTTCCCTGAAGATCTCTGCAGAACTTCTCTGAAGCAGAAGTTCTCTGTAGAATTTCTCGAAGTTGTCAGGAGAACGTACCAAAAATACCCATGTTGTGGTAATCAGCCTCTTATGTGCACTAGCGATAAACATTCATTACATAGTACACAGGTAGACCAGCGCTACGCAGTGAAATAATTCTGAACTTTGGAGTTGATCGTCTGGAAGACCATGGTTCTCCGAGCAAATTTCCTGAAAACAATAAATTCATATATGATCTAGATATCAAAACACAGATATTACAAAAACTTCACAAAACTAGCGCCACGTAGCGGACGAATTCTGATCTCATGTGTATACCATTCAAAAAGCCCTGACTCCGAGCATGCTATCTTGCTATATGTCAATAACCTCGAGATCCCGATTATACAGTAAGTTTACATGCCCACTAGCGCCACGGAGTGAGATAATTCTGAACTGTTAAGTTTACTATCCTGAAGGCCTTGATCTACTGCACATCTTTGTTCAAGGGAGTTATTTCGTATATACGAAGGATCATGCGAAATTATGTGTTTACTGTACTTTGCTGTTTTTTTTTTGCTAAAATATGCTGCCTTTCAACGGTCACAACTTCCCAGCAAACACAAAATCGTATATGATAGCGGATATAAGTACAAAGTGGAGGCGATATACGTAAATGCGTCCATTTGACTTCATGTAAAATGTACGTATATCGCCTCCACTTTGCACTCTTATCCGCTATCATATACTATCTTGTGTTTGCTGGGTTCTTCTGGTGAAGTTGGATCGATAAACTGTCTTCTGCAAAGTTGTTTGTTGAAGTCTAAGGATAAAAAATGTTGTTGGATCATTTATATTCAAGCTGAGGCAGTTATTTGAGTGGCTCTCAAAAGATATCAAAAATTCAAATTTCGGGGCCAATTTGTGTGGAGAAAAATGCAAATCGTTCGAGGTTAAAATATGATTTGCGGAGGTTTTAGGACCCAAGCTTACAGAAACTGGCATGGAGCTCTGGGTCTAAAAATCTCTGTCGACCAGTGTTATCTAAACTGTCGTGGAGTTCAAAATAGGACAGGATCTATACCGGAGTCAGTCAAAATAAGTTCTAGTAACCTGTTATGACCACCAGTGCAGGACTTACCATGGTGTGGGTAGGAGGGTGCCAACTCCTCGATCCACTAAAAACCCACCCGTGCCTTAAGCCTTAGACCCTTTCCGGAACCACCTTTCAGTATTACAACGGGAAGGGGGCTATTGTGCTTGTTATGCACCCACTATGTTTAACTACTTAGGGCTTTAGAAGTTATTAGGACCACTATTTTTATTGGAGATCAACGACAATCTGTTCACTTTACTGTGTCTCCTAGTAACCCACCCGGTCAATTCCGGGATTATTCGGAGGGTCCACCGACCTTTGATGGAGTTGTCCATTCCCTTTGCCACTCAACCATAGATGCGGCTCTAGTGGTCTTCCGAGTATCTCTTGTTCCACGTTGTTCGAAGCACTCTACATTCTCTTTTATGACAACGCTTTTTATAGCCATAGAAGAGGCTATCTTACTGGCGTAATCGCCTCGACTGATAAAGGACAGCTTATCATCGATCAATAATGCAGTTACATGTACTGATCGTCGCATGTTGCTCCGATTTCGGTTATTTATACGGTTATTTCAGTCTTATGGTGGGCTTGCTCCAGTTTCCTGGAACCCATCCATCTCGCCACAATGCCGATGGAGTGCGAAGCCGTTAGCTCAACCTCTTCAATGGATTCACCACCTATCTCCAGGGTGATGTCGTCCGCGAACTCAAGTCGTTGTACCTCATCGTACATCGTGTTCCATAGCACCGGACCCAGGATCGAACCTTGTGGGGCGCCTGCGGTGATCTGAAGACGTTTCTGGTCAACCTCTGTTTTGTATACCAGTACGCGATTCTGGAAGTAACTTCCAAGAATCTTGTACCGGTACCCAGGAACCTGAAGGCGTTGGAGCGAGTGGGCGATAGCCACCCAATTTCTCACATCAAGTGTGACCACTGCACAGTAACGTACTCCTCGCCTCTTGCGCTGGATTCCAGTTCAGCCATCTTGATGACGGACAGGATGACATCCACCGTCGACTTCCCAAACTGGTTGTTAGACAGACCGCCTATACCCTTCGTTTTTTGTCAGTCTGTTGAGGATCACCTCACCCACTGTATTCAACCGACATATAGGTCTGTATGCCGATGGATCCCCTGGTGGCTTCCCTGTCTTTGATAGTTACACTAGGGTCTGAACATTTCGGGATCCTGCAAGATAGCTGTCTTGATGGCCAGGTTCGGAATACCATCCGGTCCCGGCACTTTGTTCACCTTTAGCGCCTTTGCTATCGCAATGAGTCTCTCATTCGTCACCGTCGCCTCGTCGCCGGCCCCCGTTGTGCCTTTATCAATGCCCACGTGGTCACGGGTGTTCGGCGGCGCCGGCCACCCTTTCATCGCTATGACAGCGTTAAGGTCTGGGATACTGGGACGCTGGTCATGGGACAAATCTATGGCGGCGGGGGGCCATGGACTCGGGCCGTGGCTCGGAAAGAGTCCTCCAACGATCACCTGCAGCAGCTCTGATGAACTCTCGGTTGGAGCCGCCGATCCTCTGGTTTTGGCCATTACTACCCGGTAGACGTCACCCCACGGGTTCGCATTGGCTTTCTGACAAAGACCCTCGAAGCAGGCTCGCTTGATGGCCTTTATCTTCCTCTTTAGTGCGGCCTTCGCGGCGACTAACGGCCCTCTACGCTCGATTCTCTCGGCGTCTGACCGCGCTCTTTGCACCCTCCGTCTTGCGTGGTGGCATGTTCTTCGGAGATCGGCAATCGACAACGTCCACCAATACACCGGCGATCTTCCATTCCTCGGCATAAAGCGCCGTGTAGTGACACTATTCTGAACTTTTAAGTTTACCATCCTGAAGGCCTTGATCTATGAACAACTTTGATGAAGGAAGCAACTTCCTATATACGAAGGATCATGAGATATTTTCTGATGAAACGACAAAGGTCAATGTTCATATATCATTTGTGCCACCATCAAGGAAATCCGCGTATGTCAGGGGGTTTACTGTACTATGTTGTGTTTTTGCTAAAATATGCTGCTTTTAACTTTTTCTGATGAAGTCGTACTGACACACTTTCTTCTGCAAAGTTATTTGTTTAGGCCTGAGAAATTCAAAAAAAAAAATATTCCAGAAACATTTACATTTAAGCTGACGCAGTTACGCAGGAGTTCTCAAAATATATCAAAATTTCAATTTTCGATGCAAAATTGTGAAAAAAAATGCAAATCGCATGACGTCAAAATACGATATTCGGTAGTTTTGGGACCCAAGCTAACAGAAACTGGCATGGAGCTCTGGGTCTCAAAACTTTTTTCGGATTTTGTCAACCAGTGTAATTTGAGTTTTTAAAACACCTCTTGGTGAAATAATAAAACCAAATTGATTTCTAGTGGTTCTCATAAAACTTTAATAAAACTCAATAAAGCTGGATGGTTTCGCCAATGTAAGGGCAAATCTACATATGTTGTACAAAGTAATATTTCAAGCAACTTCTTGGAAGAAACCCAAGCGCTAAGAAAAAGGCAAACGCAACATGAGACTTGACCACCTTCTTTCAAAATGATCCCACTGTGGTTCGTAGCTCACTTTAAGACACAGATTAAAATTCAGAAGATCGAAAACTCTGGAATTCAAATGTTTTCACACGTAAGCAATCATTAACGAACAAATATCTAGCTTGACATGGCTTTTAAACTGAGACTGCCTGGTGATTAATTTTTACAAAAGTTCATTTTCTCATGTACCATTTTATCAAAGACCTGATTTTTGTTTATTAAATATTGATCTAGTAGTCAAGTGACATGCATTCACTGCTCCCATAATTTGGTGTTAGGAAATCCAAAAACATTTCATTTCTTCCTCTCCCAATGCTCTTAATTGCAATATGTTTTGAAAAATTAATTACCGAGCTTAGACTGCAGCTTACTCTTCGATCGATCAGAAACGCTTGCTCCGGATTCCGATGTTTGATATAATCTTCTCCAGCCAAACGTGTTTCGTAATGACCAGTTTAATACGATAACAGAAGTGATATCGATTCGATAAGTCGCAGCCGAACGCGATCCGTACTTTCAAACAAAGCCAACCACGGCACGGAAGGTGGGAAAAGCATATCATAAGAATCAACATAAAGTCATAATTAGCAATAATAACCATTACACTAGCAGAGGCGGCGCAACAATTTCCTCGCCCCCCGCGATGTTTCTTCCTCTGCCCCCATCTGCCAATCTTTGGATTACAAAGTGTATTTCTTTCATTCGCTGATACTATTAACTCATATCTTTCCGAGCCGCATCATCGCCTCCTCCATCGTGTGATCGACATTCGTCTCGTCAGAATGGGCGGCCAGATGCTTGGAGATGCTTCAACAACATGCCGAACGGTGCCAGCCGACTTACTTAGTTACATAGTTACACTTTGGTCTCATGCTGGAATTGATGCTGGCGCTGGGAGTGAGATTGATAAGCGGCACGAAACGGTTTTAACGAACCAATAATGAGAAGAAGAAGAAATGCCGGGGAATGGGTGATGTACTATTTTCCTGCTGTCGACCGGTTAGCTCAGCTATTTGTGCTTTCCCATCGTCTCGGGTTGCATGTTCACAGATATGAAGAAACGTACCTGTGCCACGTTCAGGGTAATGATTTAATTGGGGGAGGCTGGTGGTGTTATGAACCCATTAGATTGGAAAATCTCAACCTTCCGAGGCGTCAGCTAAAACGATTGAGGCGTGACAGATTTGAGAGGGGCGTTCGGGGGGCGTGAAGCCCTAAAACCGCAGTTTAATCTGTTGTTCAAATTCCGCAAATTCTGCAGAAACCGCACCAACTGAACAATTCTTCCATCGCTACTGTGCAGGTACTCGATCTCAATCCATCCATTCTGAGACGACGGAGAACAAACGAGAAGGGTGTGTGTGGTTTGGCTCTTTTTGTTTTCATTTGAACCGTCCATAAGAGTAGCACGAGATCCGAGAGAAGAAGGGTGGGTGCGACTTGTTGCGATAAATTCTGTGACATTCCAAGGTCCTTGGTGCTGGCAAAGGGGGCTTGGGCGTTGGACGAGAACCCAAAAGACATTCTGGTATGCGTTCAACTAGTGGGTTTGACATTTCTGCTACGATGGGAATGTTCTTGGCATTACCTTGTGTTCGTTCTTGGGTTTGATCGAAAATTCAAATTCCCTTTAATCGAATGGTTGCAAATTCCAAGCCCTCCAAGTGGGGAAACAAGTTTGAGTTCCAGCAGAAGGGATCGTTGATCGCTATATCGAATCCACCACGACCACCTCCACCGCCAGCGCAAATGGTTCACTCAAGTGAGTTCGAGGAAGAAGCCAGAAATGATGGCGGGTGGAAAACTGGTCCCAGTGATGGTGCTCAATCTGGTACGAAATCAAGTTTGGTTTGATTTCAATTTTTCTATTTTTCCATCTCCGTCGCCGGAGTCGTTGCAATTGCCGTTGAGTACCGTTTCCATCATGTCGCCCAGCTGCTGCAACGCCGGCGGTGGTTCCTGGTCTCGAGCAAGATCAGGACTTGTTCCATACGCACACGCTACCAATCGAGAGATGGTGGCATGGTTGCATAAGAACTTAACAACGCTCTCTATCAGAAGCTGTGAAAAATGGGAAAATTAAACACAGTGTACTGCAACGCTGCAATCTACTACTGGCAGCTGCGGTGCAGCCGCTCAAGGACTTGACCGATGTCGGTGCAATGGCCAAACCAGAAAGAACGGAGCAGCAGCTAGCACTCTTATCTGCCAAGGTTCCTTCGGTAGAGGCAAAACTTGTTCTGCTGCGCTTTTCATTGATGTTGGTGCAAGTGGTGGTGGCGGCGGTTTTTGTGATTTTTTTGAGGTGAAAAGGGAGCTGCTACATGATCGTAAAACCGTCCGAGGGGGAAATTATGTGCGAAAAGTTAAAAGACGATTTTAACGGTATGTTCGTTGTTATATTGAGGGGGTTGTAGCCTCTGAAAAAAGGGCAAAAAATTGTTGTTTTTCTTTACAGTCCGGTTGACAAATCGGCATCGACACTGTTGACCATTCTTGGAAATATTTTTTTCAAACGTGTAATTCGGAATATTTTCCCAAATGCATTCAACAAAACTTCCTCTGCCTTTGAACTTTCTGGGAAGCAACAGGTGATCGGTGATTGCCGTCACCTTTTCCCTAATCAGGATGAACGGAGTTTTTTCAGGTCTGCCTGCAGACATCTGCATAATTGTATATGCGGATGACATTGTTGTGATGGTTGTCATGAACACCCGCTTCCGGAAGAAGCTGATCCAGACGGTAAGGCACGTGGACTGGGTCCTTGGCATCGGATTCGATCTGTCTGCCGAGAAGAGCGCATGCACCCACATCTGCAGCAGCAATCATTGACCTCTCCCATACCGGTCCTAAATGGCGGCAGATCCATCACTCGAAGCTTCGCTGTCAAGGTTCTTGGGATCCGGATCCACCGCTCTCTAACGTTCTTTGACGAGGTAGGATCCAACTGCCGTACCGGAATCAACCTCCCTCGCAGTACGTCACCCAGATTGCAATCGCTCAACGAGGTAACGAGTTGCCTCTACCACCGTCAACACCGGCATCACGTACGGAATTGAGATTACGAGCCCCGCCAGATAGCTGCTAGAGGACAAACTAGCCCCGGTATACCACAGTGTGGTGTAATTCGCCTCCCCACGGTGCACCTTGGTAGTTCCTCCCTAACGGACAAGGGAGCCTAACGGCAAAACAAACTATAGAGGATGCGCCACGCGGCGCATTGGGGGTCAATGTCAGTAAGACCCCAATAACGGAAACTGGCGGATTAACGGAATCACGTTACGGTACCACGACTTCGGGCTGGCACCTATGTCGTCTCCCTCAGTACTGTCCGGTGACACTTACGGGAAATGGCGAGGTTTCATGCGGCATAGGCTGTCTCCGTCCCACTAAAACCTTGGCAGGCCTTCAGTACGTTCCACCTCCACCGACTGGCTATGCTATCCTGACCTACGCCGATCTGGCTCTGAACGCGGGGGTCCCATGAAGGCCCACGTCAACCCTAGCATGGCCTATGCAGCCCCAAGCTTGCATAGGTAACCATGGCATCGCTATGGCAACTACTTCCCGTGGTTGTGGATAGCGGCTGAAGGGGGACCTAACAGAATGGAGCAAGCTCCGAATGAAACGACGACGAGGGAGGAGGAACCCGTTCGCCTTAAAGCGACTTATGAGATCCCCGCCTGGCAAGAAGGCAGGATCTGGTGGCACATCCGATACGTGCGGAAGCGTGACAACCTCGGATGCGGGGGTCTTCTGAAAAACGGGAGAGGCCATAGATGGGCCTTGGCTCATGCGGGCCATGGAGAGGAAGCATGGTACGCTTCCAAAAGTGTTGGTAGTCGCTGAACAGCTGAATGCGATAATCCACTTTACGTCGTCTCGCAACAACATCAGCAAGGACCTTAAACACAGCTTACTGCAGCTTCGTAGGTCCGTTCAGGCGGCATGCCGGAAGAGAGATGAGGTAGAGGCTTAGCTTCTAGCCGAACAAAGTGCCAGGGAAATGGCATGGCTAGTTGCAGCCTGCAAGTGCACGCATACGGAAGCACGAGACTACCATGGTGGCGGCGACTTCGAAGCGTGCAAGGCAGTTGCCGGGGAAACCGCACCCGGTGGCTCAAAGAAGCGGCTGGTATCTGACGGCCCCATGGGCTCAGAGACCTTTGTGAGCGTGGTGTCGGGACGAGCGGGTCCAACTGCACCAAGAGCGGCATACGAGGCAATGGCGGCAAGGGTGGTAAGAGCGGTAAGGGTGCCAATAGCACCCTTACCGCTCTCACAACTGAAACCCCAAGGGCTAAGTGCGGCCCAAGTGACAAGGTCGTTCCCAGCAACGGGCGGGACAACTGGAGAGGCACGAAAGATGACCTTTCCAGAGGTAGGGAAAACCTCTGGACCAAGGTCCGGAAAAAGGAAAACAGATCTCAACAAGAAAAGGAGCATATAAGCTCAGCGCGAAAGCATAACCGCGGTGAGGCCCTCATCGTGAAGACCAAAGAGTCTAAGTACTCCGAGGTCATAAGGGCTTATGCTGAATCATTCTTGATGACAGTCATTACCTCAAAATTTAGAATTGAAATAACTCAGAGTCGGTACTAGATATTGAAAATTTAATCACATCAGTTTGTATGCTTACTTGCTGTGAGCAATCGATTCGATGTTCATTCACAAACAATCGAGATTTATTAATTTGAAATAGCAAGGTGAGTTTGCTAGAGCGAGATAAAAGATAGGAAAAAATACATGGAGCAGCGATTCACCTTAAGGCAATGCGCGGAGAGGTCAAGCTCGCGGATCTGGGTGCTGACGTGCGGAGTATCCACTGAACTCGCACTGGCGAAATGATTATAGAGCTTAAGAAGGACACGAAGCTGAAGGGCCCAGCGTATAAAAACTGGCCAAACAGGCCCTAAAAGTGGAAGTGGACGTACGTGCTCTAGCCTGTAAAAACTTGGACGAGAGCACAGAGGCTGGCAAAATCTCCACGGCCATCAGGGCCCAGTGTGGAGTCAAGGTTGCCACAACAGCCATACGGCTGCGAAAGGGTCTACTTGGGATACAAGTGGCAACAATACGACTGCCGGTTTCAGCTACAGACTCGGCTCTATAAGTGGAAAAACTTAAAGTGGGGTAGTCTGTTTGCCCACTGAGTCTGCACCTGCCGCCCAAGGCGCGCCTTAAGTGTCTCGAGAGCGGGCATATGTCGTGAGAAAGTCAAGGCCTCGATAGCAGCGATCTATGCCGAAGGTGCGGAGATCACAAGGTAACGGGACTGCAAGGAGCCCCCCAAATGCATGGCGTACCCAGATGACAAGCATGGCACGGGAGTTCCTAAGTGCCCAACCACAAGCCCAATACAAGGGTAAACCAAAAAGCTAAACACAATCCAGGTAATCCAATTGAATCTTAATCACTGTGAAGTGGCCACTGTGAAGTGGTTCAGCAACTGCTGTGTCCAACCCATACCACATCCCAGCCGGTAACGGAAACTGGATTGCGGATAGGTCTAATAAGGTGGTACTATGGATGACGGGCATGTTCCCAGTCCAGGAGGTTGTATCCACCTCAAACGAGGGCTTGTCGGTCGCAAAAGTGACCGAAGTGTTCATTTGCAGCTGCTATGCGCCGCCGAGATGATCGATTGACCAGTTCTCACAAATGGTTGATCGAATGACAACAAAACTAACTGGCCGTAGCCCGTTGGTAGTAGCAGGCGACTTCAACGTCTGGGAGTTAGAGTGGGGCAGCTGCCTTACCAACCCAAGGGGGCAGATATTGCTTGACGCCCTGACCAGGCACAACGTAGACCTGGCCAACGTAGGTACTAGTAGTACCTACCATAGAAATGGAGCGCAGTCGATTATCGGTGTGACGTTCTGCAGCCCTGGGCTGTTGAACAACTGGAGGTTGGAGGATGGCTACACCTATAGAGACCACTTGGCGGTTCGCTATAGCATCACCCACAAAGCTAGGCAGCACGCAGAGGGAGGAGCACCCACTCCGTTCTTCCGCAGATGGAGGACGCCGTACTTCGATAAGGAAGTATTTAAAGAGGCGCTAGAGCGATACCCAAGATCCTTGCGGTGATCAACTCGTAGCACCTTTCACACGAGTGTACGATGCAACCATGCCCAGAAAGGTCAAACCTAGGGATAGATGGTTGCCGGTTTACTGGTGGACAGAGACGATCGCAGACCTCAGGAAAACCTGCCACCGAGCTAGAAGGGAATGCCATGAGCGCGGCCGGATCTCCAAAGGTCGGAGCGCCGCACGGTGCTAGCCACCGCTAAGGCCGCACTCAAGAAAGAGATAAAGGCCAGCAGACGAGCCTGCTTTGAGGGTCTGTGTTCGAAAGCCAACGCGAATCCATGGAGTGACGCCTAACGGGTGGTAATTTTTAGCCACTAAGGTCAAGACAGCTCCAACCGAGCAATCACCAGAGCTATTACAGGCAGGGTTGCGGCTTATCATTTTTGACTCAGGCATATTCATTTGCCAATATCTCCTTTCAGAGGGTTGATTTGATAATATGATGTATGATAAACTTGTAGTGCATGAGTAGACCTACAACTTTGTCTAACAGTACCTTGCTCTAACTCCTATATCTTCGACATGAGAGCGTATATTCACAGTGATCTTCACGATGATAATCGCGTGATCTTCACCGCGAATATCATCGCGAAGATCACTGCGAATATACGCTCTTATTCCTCAGATATAAGAGATAGAGCTATGTATTGTTAGACCAAGTTGTAGGTCTACTCAAGCACCATAAGTTCATGATACATTATATTTTGAAATTGAGCTTCTGAGAAGAGCTATCGGCAAATGAATATGGATAAGTCAAAAATGATAAGCTGCAACCTTGATTACAGGTCATCATCGAGGGACTCTTTCCGAGTCACGAATAGAACCCCTGGGCCCCTATGATGGCAGAATTGCCCCACAACAATGGCACCGCGGACGACGGGGACGAAGCGACCGTTACAATCGAGGAAATCATTGCGAACCTGGCCAACATCAAGACGGCTATTTCACTGGCGCCCGGAATGTTCAGGGCGGCGATGCAAAGATGTCTGGACGAGGGCGTCTTCCCGGACGCCTGGAAAATACAGACTCTAGTATTGCTACCAAAGGCAGGGAAGTCACCAGGGGACCCATTCGCATATAGATCTATATGTCTGTTGGATACAGCGGGCAAAGTGCTCGAAATGGTTATTCTTAACTGATTAACCAATTACACGGAGGGCTTAGACGGTCTGTCTACAAACCAGTTCGGCTTTCGTAAAGGGAAGTCGACGGTGGACGCAATTCAGTCCATCAACAAAACGGCCGAAGTTGCAATCCAGCGCAAAAGGCGAGGTGTCCGCTACTGTGCTGTGGTCACCCTTGACGTGCGAAATGCGTTCAATAGCGCCAGTTGGGTAGCTATCGCTGACTCGCTTACAAGATTGTGGGAAGCCATTTCCAGAATCGCGTGCTGATCTACAACACAAAGGTAGGCCAGAAACGTGTTCAGATCATCGCAGGCGTCCCGCAAGGTTCGATCCCAAACCCGGTGCTATGGAACACGATGTACGATGAGGTACTACGGCTTGAATTTCCGAACGAGGTGAAGATCGTCGGGTTTGTGGACGACATCAACCTTAAGAAATGTGGTGAATCCATCGAAGAGGTGGAGCGAATGGCCTCGCACTCCATTGGCATTGTGGAGAGATGGATGAGCTCTCGGAAACTGGAGCTAGTGCACCACAAGACCGAGGTCGCGGTTGTCAACAACCGAAACTCGGAGCAACACGCGACGATTAGTGCAGGTAACTGCACAATCGAGTCAAAGAGGATTTTGAGGTACCTAGGGATCATGATCGACGACAAGTTGTCATTCACCAGTCACGTTGACTACGCCTGCAAGAAAGCTTCCATGGCTATATCGGCATTATCCCGCATGTTTTCCAACAGCTCAGCGGTACAGGGGAGCAAGCGCAGGCTCCTGGCAAGCGTCGCCTTGTCTATAATGAGGTACGGTGGGCCGGCATGGGCCACCGCCCTGAGTACTAAGAGTTACCTCAGCAAACACAGGCTAATATGTCTGAGAGTGGTCAGCGCATACCGCACAGTGTCACGCTTTAGCGGGGATGATGCCCATTGGCAGCACGATAAAAGAGGATACGGAGTGCTTCTAGCAAAGGCCCCTACAAGAGGTATTCAATGGCCAGGTGGCAGAGGGAGTGGAATAATTCCACCAAAGGTCGGTGGACCCACCGACTAATTCCAGAAATATCTGGATGGGTCGAGCGGTGTCTTGGGGAAGTAACCTTCCACTTGACACAGATACTGTCAGGCCATGGCTGCTTCAGACAATATCTGCATAAGTACGGGCACACCGAGTCCTCAGCGTGTCCCGTATGCGCGGAAGCGGACGAAACTGCAGAACATGTGTTCTTCGTCTGCCTTCGCTTCAGCGACTCGAAGAACGGGATGATGGCCGTGAGCGGTTGGGACATGACACCGGACAATCTTGTCCAGAGAATGTGTCAAGAACAGGACACTTGGGACGCGGTAAAAACGGCGGCCTCCCAGATTGTCTTAGAGCTACAGGACAAGTGGCGAAACGACCAGCGACAGGCCAGAGGGATCAACTAACTACCAAAGCCCTAAGTAGTTAGACATAAGCGGGTGCTTAATGCACAATAGCCCCCTCCCCGAAGTAATACTGAAAGGTGGTCCCGGGGGGGGCCAAGCCTAGAGGCACGGGTGGGTTTTTAGGAGGAGTTGGTGCCCTCATCCCCACACCCTGTGTTCTTCAGGAGTCTGTGAGCAGATTTTCCATCCCGTTAAAAAAACAGACACACAGCCAGGCAGAAATTCATTTTTAAGTAAATAAAGATTGGCAGGATACAGAACTAACTACCAACTCCTCCTAAAAACCCTCGGGAATTAGGCGAGTGTACAGCAACAAAAACGCAATTTAAACAAATATATTCCATAAATTAATCATGAATTTCCTGAAAATTTATTGAATTCAATAAGACTGTCTAAAAAAATGCCTAAATTGGTCACTGATCTACAGTTCAATTGCATTACATTTGAAGTTTGGTGCATTTATTTTTCCTCATTTCAATTATTTTTTGTATTTCAATATGGCGATTGGAAAAAATCTCAGTTTTGAGAAGACGTCAATTTATCTTCGCAATGGCTACTATAAAATTATTTGTTCATGCTGTTTTTAAATCACATCCCAAGCAACAATTTTAGTTTTATGCCAGCCGTATAGCACTCCTCCCGGCTTTGTTGATAAAACTACATTCGAAACCGTTTTGTTCACCAAGAAGCTGTGTAGGTTCTCATGAACCGGACTAAGATATAAATCCTTTTGGCACCTCCTGGTACCATAATAAAACCAAATTGATTTCAAGTGGCGTTTATAAATCTTTAATAAAGTTAAATTAAGCTGGATGGTTTTGGCATTGTTACTTGGGATGTCTTCCCTCAATGCCAATTTGCCGTTTAATGCATTTACTGGAGGCAAAATGGTTTTAAAATGCTTTTTCAACTGACCATAATAAGATGCAGGCATACCTTGATAAAAAGCAATTTTATTTTTTAAACTTCTCTCGTACATGTCTCACGAATGAGAGTTCATTTATGCAAAACTTTGCAATCAATAGATTGTAAATTGTCTCATCCATCCAATGGTCTTACTACTTTTCTGGAATGATGTGTAGTTTGCGAGAAATCGATTAAAATAGTCAGATAATAAAGTTGCGTCATATCGAGCCTTACATGTGATATGAATGAGTCTTATAACGGCATTTCAAAACAGCATTTTACGTGTTCATAAAGTCGTAATAAAACCATTGATAGGATTAAACATTTTTTGAGAAAACAAGGTTCTCAGACCGTTGTTAACAAGTTGTGTAGGATCTCATAAACCTGACTTATATATCTAGGGTTTTTTTTTCATTGGGGCGAATCCACAATTGAGAGACTCTCTTTGATTACTTTCTCTTTCGTTCATATTCCATTCAGCGTTACGTTTTTCATTCAACTATTTGTAGAGTATGGTAGCCAGCACTGTTGTGTTTCTATCTGTACTAAAGAATCTGTACTAAAGAATCTGTACAAAAAATTTATAATGGCGCTGTAATTAATGAAAGAGAGCGAGAGAGGAGAGAGCCTCTCATTGTTAGATTCGCCCTTTTGAAAAAAAAATCCTAGATATGAAACCTATTGGCACCTCGTGGTGCCATAATAAAACCAAATTGATTTCTAGTCTTCTATATAAATAAAAATAAGATGGGATTTCCTTTGTCACGATTTAACTCGCGAGTGGAAGGACCGTTTGGCAAGATTTTTGCTTTGTTGGATTCGTCTTGGACAACGAAAGGTTCTTATGATGGCTTGAAACCCCTCTCTGCTTTGGAAAGGGGGTTCCCATACAAGTGAAGCACACATTTCTGCATAACTCGAGAACTGATCAAGCAAAGGAACCCAAATTTAGCATGCGGAAGTTTTTGGAGGGAAACAATGTTTCTATGGTACTCAGAGACCCCTCCCCTCTCTAAAAAGGGAGGCTCTCGAACAAGTGAAACAGAAGTTTCTGCATATCTTGAGAACTAATCAAGCAAATGGAACCAAATTTGGCATATGGAGTTTTCTGAAGGAGAAAAATATTTTTATGGTGGTTTGAGACCCCTCCCCTCTCCTAGAAGGGGTGCTGTCATATAACTGTAATTTCTTCATAACTCTAGATCTAATAAAGCAAATGGAATCAAATTTGGCATGCGGGGATTTTAAAGGCAATAAATGTTTTTACGATAGTTCGAGACCCCTCCTCTCTCTCTGTTTGGCTGGGGGCGGTGCTCTCATACAAATGAAACAAAAGCTTCTACATAACTCGAGAGCTAATCAAGTAAATGGAGCCAAATTTGGCAGGTAGAGGTTTTTGAAGGCAAGAAATGTTTCTATTGTGGTTTGAAACTCCTCCGCTCACTGAAAGAGGGGTCTCTTATACAAATAAAACACGAATTTTAGCATAACTCGAGAACAAATCAAGCAAATGGAACCAAATTTGGCATGTGGAGGTTTTTGGAGGGTAGATTTCTATATACATAAAAATAAATTTCTGTCTGTCTGTCTGCCTGTCAGACCCTTATAGATGCGGAAATTTCTGAACTCACTAACGTGAAAATTTATATGAAGGGGTTTTTGGGGCTGGGGAAGGTTCTTATGATTGTTTGAGACCCCTACTCTCTCAGGAAGGGGGGCTCTGATACATATGAGACACAAATTTCTTCATAACTTGAGAACTAAGCAAATCGAATCAAATTTGGCATGTGGGGGGTTTTGAAGGCAAGAATGTTTCTATGGTGGTTCAAGACCCCTCCCCTTTTTGAAAGGGCGGGGGGTTCAAACAAATGAAACTCAAATTTTTATTATAATTGAAGAGCCCCGTGTGATGGTTCTAGAACTAATCAAGCAAATGGAACCAAATTTGGCATGTGGGGGGTTTTGTAGGCAATGATTGTATGGTGGTTTGAGAAACCACCCCCCTCTGGAAGGGAGGGCTCCCATACAAATGAAACACAAATTTCTACCAAAAATGAGAATTATCCAGGATACTTGAACACAAAATGTGTATTTCTCGGGTAAGAAGCATGTTTTGATAGAAGTTTGAACCCCTGCTTATTCATGAAAAAAACTCATTCCGAAAAAAACCATAAAAGTGCCAGTCACATAAAATTTTCGTTCACTTAGTTGCAAGCGTAGCAGCGCACGCACCGTAGTGGCTTTCATAAAACTTAAATAAACCCTAATAAAGCTGGATCGGTTTGGCAATGTTGTTTATGATGTGAGTGATACTGGAATAATTCTAGAATCATCACACCAATTACGGATTTTTTAAGTTCGAAAACTCAATTTATTTTTTCCAGATCATCATTCAAAGTAATGCCCTAATCTGGTATTTATAAATTGCATTTCTTACCCTACGGTTCTCGTCACGTGAGACATCCCTAGATCACACCACCCAATCGCTCTTGAGATACAATACTCCAACTCAGCCGCAGCCATCAGACCCAAACCATCGCACGAATCAACCAGCCCAGAAAAAAGAGAATGTTTAACCTGTTCGCTCTCTGTGTCTCTTTACCACAATACCGCCTTTCCCCGTGCAACTCCAATGCATCGATCTCGTCGACCCGCGCGCAATAGATCAAGTTTTCATGTCGCATTTTTTCTTTAATATCAAAGCAAGACCTCTCTCACAGGAGACCTTCTTGGAGTCAGCTCGGCTTCTCTTTTTTTCCCAACTCTCTTTCTCTTTCGGGGGGACCGGCTTTGTTCGGTCGTGGGCTCCCCCAGACCCAATCTCCCCTAGATGGGCAATATCGCGGCAGCAGAAGGCTCAGCCCGACTTTTTGGAGCCTCTCGCTCAATAGCAGCTGACGTTTGGCCCGGTTCGGTTGGGCTCCGCATCGTGCGTCGTGTGTGTGTTAGAGTCGTTAGAGTTCATCCGCCCGATCTCATTCGAACGTGATCGAGAACGAAGAAGAAACGGTTTGGAACGGAGAGAGAGGACGCGGAAAAAAGTCAACAAACGCGGCTAAGGAATGCGTTCGGGCTTGTGTCTTCGGGGTTGATTAGATCATATCGATCTGCATCACGGATCTGGTTTGTGGTCATTGCGAGTGCCGAAGTGTTTCGCATGCGTCAGCTTTATTTTCGGAAGATGCAGCCCCGTGATAAGCTAGTTTAGAAGGTTCGAAACTTGTTTGCCGGGGACTTTCGCTGGTCTCCAAACAAAGGAAAAAGGGAAAGGATCGGTCTTGGAAGGTGATCCTTCAATGCTTCGGTGTAGTTCGATTGGTCCAGTGAGTGATTTCAGTGAGCAAAAAAAAAAGGGGATAAGTGACGGGGACCGCAGCAAAATCGGAAATGATGTCAAGGGATGGCGAGCGGAGTGCCGTCTAGTTAGAAGAAGTGCCGAAGAGGAATTATTACTGGGCTGCATTAGCACGCAAACGAACGTCTGGCGATCGAGTTCGATGGGTTAAGCCGAGCAGAGGGGAGCGGAGTGATTGCGGACGAAATTTAAATTAGCCCCTTCGGCTCGACCGACGTCGCTTGATGGTATTCGGGGTGGCGGGAGGAGGGCGGAGCTTCCAATAACTGCTTGCTGTGCGCGCCTTCGACGGGTCGGAAAGGATCGATCTTTCTGTGAGAAGATTTTCTGTGGCACCGAGAACGACGTACGCGAGGTGCAATTTTCTGAACGAGGTTGGCTGGGGCGAAAGGAAGGTGTGACGACAGGTGAAGAAGATAAATAAGAAGCAGTGAAGCGACCGATCGGTGGTAGTTTGGTAGTTGATTCGAGGAAAAATATTAATGCATGATTGTTTTGCTGCCTGCTGGACGGTGATTTTTCTGAGCAATTTCGAAGAAGTTTGAGCTGTGATTGGAATTTCTAATTCGGCTGCCGATCATCGCTAACGAGGTGTCAATTGCAAGGTAGGAAGGTATTTATAGCTATAAGTGATTCTTGGAGGCTAGAAAGGCTTCTACCATTCATTGTTGAGGTGTCCAATGTCGAACCATTGGCGCTTGGTAATTTGTATTCGGAGGGTAATTTGTTGGGTTTGTGGATCAATTGTGGAAATTAGGTGGAATGTAGGATGCGATGGGTGAAAAGCAGACAAATACATTGATTCTCAAATTAGGTCGAATGGAATGAGACTTCTCAGCTACTTTGAATACATTTAGTCGTTTATTCTAGTCAAATAACATCAGACTGAACACAAGAAGCCTAAAAACCCTTAAATTTTCGTATGCAACACTCCCATTGTGTCAGCTGGTTTTAAATAATACTCAATTTGAGAGAATTCAAATACAAACATTTCTCCATCACGTAAAAGTTTATTTATTTGCTTATTTATTTCCGTTGCTCACATCTTCTTTCTAGTGCAGGGCTGCTCAGTATCTTTTGCTTCTGTTTCATTTGAATGAGAGCCACCGATTACTGATAGGAGAAGTGTTTAGATTAGCAATAGAAGCAATTCTTGTCCACAAAAACCCCCACATGCCAAATTTGGTTCCATTTGTTTGATTAATTCTCGAGTTATACTGATATATGTTTTTCATTTGTATGGGAGCCCACTTTTCAGAGATATAAGGGGCCTCGAATTACCAACATTTCTTGCCTTCAAAAACTCGCCCATGCAAAATTGGGTCCATTTGCTTCATTAGTTCTCGAGTTTTGCAACAAGAATCTGTTTCATTTATATGAGAGCCATCCCTTCCTGATATGGGAGGTGTCTCGAACTAGCTTAGAAACAATTCTTGTCTCCAAAAACCCCCACATGCCAAATTTGGTTCCATTTGCTTGATTAGTTCTCGAATTATGTTGAAATTTGTGTTTCATTTGTATGCGAGCCCTACCTTCCAGTGAGTGGAGGGATCTCGAACTATCGTTAGACCTTTTCCCGGACCCAAAAACCCCTGAACACAAATTTATTAGCAGTAGGGATAGTTTGCATGTTTGGTAGAAATTTTTGTTTCATTTGTATGGGAGCCCCCCTTTTCAGAGAAAGAGGAGGGGTCTCGAATAACCATAAAAACATTTCTTCTCTTCAAAAACTCGCCCATGCCAAATTTGGTTCCATTTGCTTGATTAGTTCTCGAGTTATGCAGAAACTTTCATTTACATGGGACCCTCCCTTTGAAGAGGCGGGATGGGTCTAGAATCACCATGAAAACATTTTTTGCCTTCAAAAACCTGCACCTACCAAATTTGGTTCTATTTGCTAAATTAGCTCTCGACTTATGCAGAAATTTGCGTTTCTGTGGTATGGGAGCACCCCCTTCCCCACCGTTAAGAAAGGGGGAAGGGTCTTTAGTCACCTAGGAAACATTTCTTGCCTTCAAAAACTTCCACCCGCCAAATTTATTTTCATTTACTTCTCGAATTATGACAAAACTTGTGCTTCATTTGTATGAGAGCCCCCATTATCTTAATGGGGATGGGTCTCAAACCACTATTGAAACATTTTTTGCCTTCAAAATCTTCCACATGCCAAATTTTGTTCCATTTGCTTGATTGGTTATCGAGTTATGCAGGAATTAGTGTTTCAATTGTATGGGAGCCCCCCCCCCCCCCTTTACAGAGATGAGAGGGGTATCTTACTATGACAAGAACCTTTTCCGACCCCAAAAACTCCTGCATACAAATTTTCACGCCGATCTGTTCAGTAGTCTCCGAGTCTATAAGGGTCAGACAGACAGACAGAAATTTATTTTCATTTCAAAAATATCTATATATCTCGAGTAATTCATGATTAGGGCCTAAAAGCCATTTGTAAACAATAACTTTAAACGTTGATCTCTCATGAATTGTGAGCATTCTAGTATATCCAGTTATTCCATATGGTGTAACTAATATTCTTCTACCAGATGCCGCTTTAAAGATTCAGAAAAATCGACACTAAAAGTCATTGTTTACAAATGGCTTTTAGGCCCTTAACATGAATTACTCGAGATAAAATCTTTTTGAAATGTCTCGTATCATAGTATTATTGTCTTTAAAGTTTTCAACAGTATTTTTTTAATTTTCCAAACCAATTCTACATAATAAGCATTTTGCCAAGTCATTTGGTTGATAATGGTGAGATCTTTCCATTTTATTTTTAATTTTATCAATTTGCCTTGCTCCGAGTTGGAAAACGGCAGGAGGAAATAGTTCGTGACCTGCCCGATTCACGTGTATGCTATAGTTTTGCACACCTTATCACTTTGGTATGGCTTAGACAGATGATGTCTTCGAAAGATTTAATATAAGAAATTAGATCTATCTTTTTGTTTGAGCGGTGACTAGGGTGGTTCTTCCCTGTTCATAATAAAAATTTTAATTTTTTATTCTTATGATCCCCTTATTTTGTGTTTCTACAGAATTGCAGATATTTTAATTTAATGAAACTTTGCTGAGGAAACTTAACTTCTATCTCATCTACGTATCGTTTTAAAAATTATATGTACATTTTTCTTTAATAATCATTATTTGTACATTTTTCTATTTATATTTACATTTTAACCAAAATAACATTTACATTTATATTTTTACGTATACATATAAACGTTTATATACCTACATAAGCATATTCACATATGTTAATAAACACATGCAAATAGCTGAATGTAAATATATCAAGAAAATCATATTAATGTAAATAAATAAATGTATGTTAATAAATGTAAGCAAACAAATTTAAATATGTTAACACAGACAAACATACAAAACACTTGCAGTTTCTTCATCGATTACCCATTAAACGGTCAATTCAAATGTTTCTTAGTTGGTAGTATCGCCACAGGTAGTACGTATAGCCGATTTTCTTACGTTTGACGTTAACACACTACTGCCATCTGTTCAGCTTAATCATCCATCACAGTGTGCTCAACAGATGGCGTTAGTTTTTTTTTAAATGACGATGATTTGTAGTGCAAAATGTTCGATGTGTTATGTCTGTTTGTCTGTGATATAAATGTTAATAAATAAACGGAGATGGGTTAATATAAAAATATAAACATTTTCCAAACAAACTCGCGTTGTTACGCTCTTTGATGATAATTGTTGATGGTGCTGATCGAAAATTATGCAGAAAAAATGCAAAAATACCAATTTTAACACGAGTTTTTCTCCTAAGGGACAAACAATTTTGCATAGATCTTGTAGATGAAACCTTGTTCTTCCAGTTCACGTACTCTGTGTTTGCAAATATTTGCAAATAATGAAATATGATATCTTGCAAAAACGTATTTTGTTTCACTACACTCCCTACAATTTTTCTTCTATAATAACTAGCAACTATCTTGTATATTTAAAATGTGTCATTTTGTACCCTAAAAGTCATCTCTGCAAAGTTTTCGAATTCAAGTTGAAATTAAAAAAGTTACAGCAAAAAAAATTTTTTTTTTGTCAAAAGTCCCACGTTAAGGAAAGTCAGAAAAACTGTTATAAAACAATGAGATAGAAGTTAAATTTTTTCAGCAAAGTTTTATCAAATTAAAATATCTACAATTCTGTAGAAGCACAAAATCCCTTAAATCATAAGAATAAAAAGTTGAAATTTTTATTATGAACAGGAAAGGACCACCCTAGTCACCATTCAAACCAAAAGATAGATCTTATTTTTTAAATTAAATCTTCCGAAGACATCATCTGCCTAAGGTTAATGGTTTTTGAGTTATCGATTTTTGTCGCAAAATTTGTACATTCGTACCATAGTGCGTACAGTGCTGAAGCGTCAAGAGGAGCCTTAAGAGAAATCCTTGACGTAGTCGGATTCTGAAAGATAAACTTTAAACTAAGCCCTACAAGATTCAGAAGGTTCAAGACCTTTTGGTGATACTAAAACGGCTAAAAAGAGCAAAGGAGATGCTGAAGAGGGTCGTGGAAGGAAGGTTGAAGACTATCGTGTTTACTGACGAGAATCTCTTCACCGTACAGCAGTTCGTGAACAAGCAGAACTACAGAGTTTGGTTGCCTGTAAGATCACGAATCTATACCGACGTGCTGGCGGCCATCAGGCGACAGAAACCTCAATGGTGATGGTTTGGGCCGGAATCACCCGTAATGACTGAACTCCGTTGGCTTTTGTCCATGAAGTGGTGATGATCAACCAAAATACACACCGGAAAGTAATTCTACAAAACGTCGTTGAACCATTTTGTTTCCAGGGCTTAGGTTTTCCAACAGGACTCGGCGCCGGCTCACAAAGCGAAGAAACCCCATTTTTGGATTGTGGAACAGTGTGGCCGAAGTCTGCTCTAAAAATAGTGGTGGGTTATATCAGGGACAAAACCGCATGGTTCACGTAAGACCGCGTTGGTTTATAGTAATAATGGTATCATCTAATTTATACGTATTATTCTATAATTTTGCTTTAGATCCGTCCCTTATGAATTTTGCTCCATACTGCACTTTCGCGATCCTCATCTTTCTGTGGCATGCTATTCAACACTAGTATAGAGCACGCGAGACGAACCGAAATTATTTCAAAAGGGACGGATGACCAGTTTTCAGTGGCCCGAAATTTTAGCATTGTATTGAGTAGAAATAGAAACCTGTAACTGTCCTATTAGCCGGCTTGCATGACTCTGTCTTCCATACTATAACCGGGTGGACTGTGGCGGCTGGACAAAGCTTTGTCTGAACCACCAGCTGAGAGCTCGTGTCGAAAACAGAAACCATTTTGGTTCATCTCGCGTGCTATATACTAGCCTTTATAGCATAGCTCTGAATGAAGAGAGGCACGAAAATAGAGCACGAAGCAAAATTCTAAGGATGGGCCGGGCCTCAGTTATAAAATCAGGCACCGGCAACAAAGCAAAATAACTATGCAACTGAGGGGTGTGGCTAGTTCTGTATGCATCATACATGAAACTTAATAAAAAGAAGAAGACAATTTGAGCCATTTGTTACCCGTTTTTGAGGACCTGGATAGGGAAAACATATTTTCAACCCGTTCATACGGAGATTTGTATGGGAGCAAAAGTAGGTCATTTTTAAGTAATAATTGAACTACTAGCACTTAATTGATATTTTCATGCAAACATTTTGTAAGCTTTTCTAATTAAATGGTGTATGAATGAAATCACTGTGTTCAGTTGAACGAGAGTTATCAGCGTTCAAAAACCTTTCAGTTTAGCGTAACGCTCTCTTTTTTCATAATTTTGAAATGACACCCGGTATAGAAAAAGGAAACGTAGTCCTACGTTAAAACATGATGGTTTGGAAGTCCTGAAGCCACATCTGGTGCAGCTTGGGATAAAACACCACAAGGTGAGCGGTTGAGCTAAAGGTCGAATAAGTTTAACTGGACTAGTGAATTCTCAAAAAGTGATTTGTTTTAAAGTGACGTTGAATACATTTGAAATAAAATGTTTTTGTTTTGATCAATTTATCAGTTTGTTTCAATGTAGCACTTCAACAGACACTGTATATTAGGACATGGCGGACTGTAGTTGTCTAAGGGAGTCAAACGAGTGGTAAACTGGACAAGGGTTTGTGGAATTGCCAGTCCATCGTCACGTGAACACGTACCACGAACTGATTGTATTGTCTTCCAAAGGTTGTTTATGAAAATGATCACCCTACTACAGTACACCATCAGGCACAACTTCGCTTTGATGTCTAGTCTCTATAATCATAGGTTATCCTTGCACTGGTGGTAGATTTATTTCGCAGCACAGCTCATATTTTCAACATAACCAGAATTTAGTCACAGTTTATGATAGTATAATATGATAACTTCTTCAGCGTCAAGTGCTGATTGTTCACTGACCGTCCTTGCCATGTTATTGTATGAAGGGCCAAAAAACGGATTGGATTGACCGATAGGCAAAATCACGTATAGGATTACAAAGAGTCTCCTTCTAACAACAAGACTGGGCAATTGGTAAACAATTTCTAGCTATTGAACAAGAGGATGCTCCAATGAACAGGGAGAAGAGCCCCGCTCTTTATCCACAAACTGTTCAAAACGAGAAGTTGGCATTCCCGCTCTCCTCATCGAATTTGCTTCAATCGGGTGCCCTGATGGTCCCTCCCATATTCCGATTATATGATTTTTTTTGTCCAAATGTATCAACTTGTTTGTTACTGAAAAGAAAAAAATAGGAATGTATAAATCTAACTAGTACTTGAAAATCTGACAAACATAGTCGATCATTCCAATTTTCATAGATAAAATTTAGATTTAAGAATATAGATTTATGTTTCAAATAGACATATTACTTAAGAATTCATGGTTTCAACAGTTTTTTGATACCATTCTAGTTTCATTTCAAATATAGCCATTTGAGTATTCTAAAAGCTGACTTTTATTATTTCTAAAAAATAAAATGGAATGTATCAACATACAACCAATCTTATCACAAACGAACACATTTAGATATAAAGCTAAATTGCTTATTAGAGCAAGCGTGTTTTTTTTATGGAAAATGTACTTGAAGTTCAGAGGTTAGTGTAAATGTTATGCTGAAAAACAAATTGAGCCTTTTATGCTTGCCTTGTAGCTTCATGCTCTTAAGATAAATGGTTTTGGAATGCTCTAGAGCATGCTGATAGTATTAATGAATTGAAAATATGCAATGTGATATCCAGGTACACAATCTCCGGTATGTCCTACTGTTGCAGAACGCCTTGTTACGGTCTGGAGTAGAATTGCCTTTATTGGTTCTTGTTATTGTTCTTTTGCCAGTAGATACGGATAAGTCGCTGGTCAGTAGGGTGCTTGAGGATTCCTCAGTTTTCCGAACAATACACAAATCGGATCATTCTGTTACAGACAGACAGCTGCTTCGACCTCCTCGGACTTCTACCTCCCCGGGCTATCTGGAAGCTTGACAACGACTGGGATTACCCGTTACCTACAACGTTTGTAAGTAAATGGGTAAAGGGAACTAAAGCTACTTCAATCGCTGGCAAACCTTTCGATTTCCTCGTTCTGCTCAGTCACTTCGTCGTACATCCGTTGTTGAAATTCGCGGGTTTGGCGATGCCTCGGAGAAGATTTACGGAGCGGACGATATACGGACGATTGGACGTTACCATTCGGCTTTAAGAGCCGATTAGAATTTTATACAGTGCTGCTGCTAGCCCGTTTGGTTATTTCCGTCTGCACCAGCATAGAAATCAGACAAAATATCTTTCTGTTGATCGATTCTACTATCTATACATCTCCCGATGTTCTTTAAAGAAATGGCCATGGTTCAGGCCGAACAATTTTCAAACGTTATGGAAGACGAAAACTATTCATAGTTAATTGACAAACCCTACTGACGACAAATGACTATGAATGTCAAAGATGCCAGGTTCACCCGATAGAGAAGTTTCAAAACATATCATCCCTATTGGTTGACCCCTTACTACCGCACAAGCATCCGCTAACCTGGTTGACAGCTAATTCATTCCACCGGCAGCAGTCACACTGTGGTCAGCAACTTCTGCTGTCAGGTATCCGTTAACAATTCTGGCCATTGAGTGGTCAGAATCTTGTTCGAAACGCCGTTCACTCGTGCGTCACTGCGTCAAGGCAAGGATTCGTAATCATGTGCAGCTTATGGGGTCATTACCAGCGGACCATTATATCTCCAACGTAAAAATACGTGGCTGTCTTCGTTTGTATGGACACAAAAGCAACACATTTAGAGCTCTTCAGCGAACTAACAACAGCAGCATTCATCGATACTCTGCGTCGCTTCATAGCCAGGAAAAGGTCGATCACAACATATGTCCAAAGAAACTACTTCCCAATCGATCCAGTTTCACTAAATTCCGGCAAATTTTGTGTCAAGTCGATGAAGCGACAGGTTGTTGGGAACGCTTTCTTGCCATGCGAACTTTTTTGCACCGTCCTGACGCAAGTCGAGAGTTGCTTCAACTCCAGGCCCATCACACCACATTCCAGTGAACCAAATGTTTCGCAAGCTTTAACCCCGAGGCAATCGGCCTTCCCCTGGATGCCTTACCAGAACCCTGTAGTCAGGCTTATCAGACCCGTGTAGATGCCTTATCAGGTCCGTGTGGCCTTCCTGAGAGTCGTCTACGTCTGGGAACGAGCTCAACGCCACATGAAACACTGCTGGCAAAGATGTCATCATGAATACCTCACCGCACTGCAACAGCGGTACAAGTGGTCATCAGGAACCCGCAATGGGTCCTGAAGTAGCCCCTGGGGTGAGTGGTATCCATTCATCCGGGCACATATGGGATGAAACGAAATGCTCCATTTCCAGGTTGTGTATACTTCCAAATTGAGGTAAATCCTGCGCTACTTCCCGATTCAAGCGGAGGTCTATCAGCCTCCGTGAAGAATTTCACATGGTCGATAGGTGGTTCTGGTCACCTTAACGTCTCTGCAGGCGGAGCAAGGCCAACCCTTGACACAGTCTCAACCGGAGACGAAGAATAAATGTTGAAATGTTATTATTGCAGGCGCCCGCTGAAAGTTAGTAACAAAATGCTTCGATCTCTCGCAGTGATGGGACCTCGGAGTTGGCGCGAGTGAAGCACTGCACCTTAGGTGGATCACGCCGAGATATTGATGGTTGGTTGAAGATTTGATGGGCACAACTCATCGTTTCAGTAGGTCATTGGGTTTGTTGGTAACTGTACAGTCGCGTCTTTTACGAGCATCTTCGCTCTTCATCTTCGCTCCACAATGGTTCCGTGAGATATCGTAGAGGAGCCACTTGTTGCGGCTTTCTCCTCTTCGCTTGCCAAAAAGCCATACCTTCTTCTCTAGAGCTGATCAACTTTTTGGCTGCTCTGGGTTTCGTTTACTCTATCGCGGCTTTTGCTTCTTTATGCTCCTCAATCTTCCTCTAGGTTTCACCAGTGATCCACTCTTTTTGCTATGTGCGAAGCTCACCCAGTGTATTTTCGCTTGTCTCGAAAAAGGCCTTCCGGAACATCCGCTGCCCAAATCTCTAGTTCTTGAATAAACGTTCTTTTCGCAGCTAGATCTTCTTATCGGCGAGTGTTAAACCATAGTCCAAGTCTCTGCTCCCGTCGCTGGATCCGTGCATTGAATAGGCGGATCTCGTCGATTAGAAGGTGGTGGTCAAAAGCGATGTTGGCACTACGTTTATTCCGGACTCCATTTTCGGCTGATGCAGATGTGGTCGATTTGATTTCCTGTATGTTCATCACGAAAGACCTGCGTGACTTTGGGCAGTGGTCAATGAAGAAAGAGCTAGCCCCCAATCACCATATAGCAAACAGCTCACCGTTTTCGCTCATTTCTCCGAGACCATGACATCCCATAATACGCTGATAGTTCGTTTTATCGCAGCCGATCTTCACGTTAAAGTCACCAGTGTAGATCTTGCTATCATATTTAGGAACTTTATCCTTGATGGCATTCAGTTGACTGTAGTAGCAAGCCCTCAATTTTGTACACGTGCTCTGAATATTGCCATGCTGATTCATTTTTTAATTAATTGGTTCCTACTTGATGAGTGCAGCTTTTGCTTCGGCCAAGGCAACTAACTCCACAGTACCGGGGAATGTCATGGCCTCGAATACTGAGTTATAACAGAACCTATCCCGATAGTAATGGGTGTCCCACCATACCATAACCATACGCTCGCACCTTACGCTTAATTCCACTCATTAGGTTCTGTACTACGTCTGGCTACAACTTCTTCTGTACGGAACCCCACTTTTTCTGCATGTGTTCTTCAGATTTGACCTCCTTGGGATGCTTCCGTGGTGTCTTGCTTCATTATAGCCCAGTATTTTTCGATGGGCCTTAGTTTCGGTGCACTGGAGGGGTTCATGTCCTTGGGTACGAAAATGACTCCGTTAGCTTCGTACCACTACAAAAAACAACATTTGAATAACGGCACGAAGCTAGATTCGGTCAGAAGATCGTAGGGCCCTTGTGTTGCTTCAGCAGAGGAAGCAGACGCTTCTGTAGACACTCCTTAAGGTAGATCGCCTCGTTTACAGTCCCAGTAGTCACGAACGGCGCACTCGGTTTGCCAGATGAGCAGATCGCTTGCCAAATCAATTTTTTGTCAAACTTTGAAAGTTTCTGCTTCCTTACTCCCTCCGGAACATCAAACTTGTGCTGAGCGGTAGCCCCAGAAGCTGCCAGAAGAACGCCTTGACGTAAGTCTCATCATCCATGATGAGACAATGAGGCTTCGTCAGCATCTGAGTGTACAGTTTCCGGGCCCGCTGTTTGCTGTTCGTCACGATTTGGAGCCTTCTGCACTTTGTACGTATGCAGTCCCTCTCTGTCCTTGGCTCTCTGAACGAAAGATTAAAACAGATTCTACTTTTTGCCAACATCCCTGACCGAAGCATTGGGATTCAGCTTAAGCGCTTTCGATACGCTTACGATCCTGATCATTAATAGAACACCCATTCTGACCGCATTTCTCCTTCCGTCCGACGCTCAGAGTTTCGCAGTAACGTTCAATCACACGAATCACCGTTGACTGCAGGATTCCGAGTTTTTTTTCGATTATCCGATGAGAGAGTTGCGGATTTTCCACGAGTTGCGCAAAATCAATTTTGCGACGTGGGGGCGACCCCGGCGTATTGGTTAACATCCATACCTCTCACGCCAAAGTCACGAGATCAAATCTCACCCCCGGAGAAGTTACGAAAATGCCTTAAGTGGTGTTTGACTGACTACAACAGGAGATGAACCAGCCCAAGGCTAAAAATCTCAATAATCAGAAAAAAAATTGCGACGTTGGTTTTCGGGTGACGCTAACTTAAAAAAAAACACTCTTAACTACTTCTACCCAAATTTTCAAGAGAAAATACCCAATGGATAATTTTCTACAGTGTTTTTTCCGTGATGCAATTTGTTGTGGGACACCCTTTAATATGTCTTCTCCAAAGTTTGACCAATGGATTGTCACTTAAAGGGTGTACGGAATCAAATTGCGACACACACAAATATTCTGCAAAATTCGCCCGTTCATCCAATCATCTTTAAATGTTCAGGGAGTAAAATAAAACATGCTATGGATATTTTCCTATGTTTTTTTTATTCAATTTCAATTACATATTCAAATGCACGAACTTTTTTCTTGACGCAACTCATAAGTTCCTGTACAATATTTGGACCAACTATTTTTGCGATTTGACTTCCTCAGGATGCTTCCGAAGTGCCTGCTTCATGATGGCCCAGTACTTTCCAATTGGCCGCAGTTCCGGTGCGTTCGGGGGGTTGAGATGCTTCGGCACGAAATTGACCTCGTTAGCCTTGTACCACTCCAAAACCTCTTTGGGATTAATGGCACGAGGCTAAATCCGGCCAGAAAATCGTAGGGCAATCGTGTGACCTAAGAAGAGGAAGTATACGCTTTTGGAGGCATTCTTTTAGGCCCATCTGCCCATTGACCGTTACAGTTGTCACGAGTCGTTACTAGCTTCACCACCTGGTCATAGTCTTTTTTTGACCGGAGCATCACTTTCGTACGGGACAGCTTGAAAATTGACCATGAGGTTTAAATTTTCGACGGAGCCGTTGAAATCACTCACGTGGCTGGTGTTTATTGCTGTGCCACCATCACGGGGGCCCACGCTTCGAGAGGTACAGCCACTGGCACCATTGACTTGTTTCTGCTTCTTCTTTTTTTGACAATTGCCCTGGGTCTGGGCAACGGTATCGGTCCTGCCTTTGAGTAACGGAAAAAAAGGTTGGTGCTGGCCGCCGGGTTTTGGTCCACCGCTTGGGCCAGATTTGCCCATACCAACACACGGAAACGCGAGAAATCGCGAAAGTATTCATGACAAAATTGAAAAATTACCGAGAGCGAAAAAACACGTCCGAACTTGTCGCTTGTTGAAGGTTGCTATCAATGAGTTGATGTTGACTTGTCTTTGGTCACTGAACCTGCTTTTTCGAGGTTCCGCTTGACGATTGCCCACTAGCGTTCGATCGGTCGCAGTTGTGAACAGTTTGGTGGGTTGACATCTTTTTCGAAAAAATCAACGTTATTATTAGAAAACCCATGTAGAGTTGATCTACATAATGAATAGAGGCCAAATTTGGCCAGAAGAGCGGTGAAATCTCATGATTTCAAAATGATGGAAGCAACTTTTCCTCAAGCACTCACAATAGTAGTGCAATCGGGACACTCTCCCTAACCGATTTGGTGTAGAATTAAGATCATGGCAGTGTTCTGGAATCCTCTCTCGCGTACGTTTCGTTCGTCCGTTCAAAATATGGTAAACAGCTTTCGGGTCCGTATTTTGGCACGATAATTCTGGTACTTTCTGCCACCTGTATGTCTTCAAATCTGTGCTGTTTTAAAAATCCTGCGGATTATCCCGATCCTCATCCTGTATTTCTTGGCTGATTTGTTCGCCTCAATATAATAACGTATCTTTGGCTCCATTCGAAATATCTGGAACTGTGGTTTCGTCGAGTTCTCAGCAGATCCTAAAGGATGTACTGCATACCATACTGTTCAATCACTCGTTTTACACTTGTTGGATGCATTTTGATCTTTTTGGCACTCTTATTGTACGTTATGTCCTTTTCAGTATACCAAGTGTGCAGAATATTCTTTCGTACTTCAAGTTCAATCACCGACATTTTGCAAAAAAAAGTGCGATATAGCGTTATACGAATACACATTATAATAATCTGCACTTGTTTGAGCTCAATTACATATCAAATGTTTATAACTACTTGTCGATACACTCCTTATGTATTATTTACCAGAACACTTCAATGATATTTGACACAGACAGTTTGGCAACTTTCAGCGATGTTGCCAAGTCTGTGTTTTTTCGTGCTTGGGTGCCATTTTGACAATCAAGTTCAAAATAGTGACAACAAGGAAGTGGTATGCTAGATTTTCAAATGCAGGATTAAAACAAATACATATTTTTTTTTGTCGACCATTTTTTACCGTTCCACCCTTTAGACATACTGTTAGGAACATTTTAAGGGCCTCTTCACAAACCATTCATTTTTGAAAATCTCAGCCCCTTCGTAGACTTTTATCAAAATATTTGTTTACAAATTTTGTATGAAGCATACACCTTAGTCAGCCAACAGCTTCTCCCTCCTTCCCCCTCTCCAGAAAACGTACTTTATGAATAGCTCCTAGATTCATCACATTTCTGCATTGACGCACGGTGTATTCCTTTTCCTTGCCTTCATCCAACCCAAATCGAATCACCCAACCAATATAAAAAAAACCTCCACTCAAATTCAAATCTCCTATTGCCAACAGCTGTTCTGCCCCAATGAACCCACATCGCACTTCCCGGATGATGGTGCAGTTTCGCTGTTTTCGCTGCTAAACCAAAACCCCTGGGCCACACGCCGCCGGCGAGGTCAAAGAGGTAAACAATCAGGAAAATCGATCAATTTAAACCATCGCAGCAAGTTCAATCAACTCCGCGGGGCTCGTTAAAATTCGGTGGGAAACTTTTGGTGTGGAAATTCCTCCCAAAAATAGCAAACATTTTGGCATCCGAAAATTATCCTAAAATTGGAACAATCAGCTGGAAGTGGAAGGAAGAAAGCGAATCTCCGCCGCTGCTATTGATTTCGCTTTTATCAAGCATCATTGAAGATCGATTGTGGCGGCGGCGGTGGCATTGGAGTTCGAGTGGGTGGGTCTCCCCTCCCTCCTCCCTTTTCCATTCGATCCCCATTCGTTGAGAGGTGGTGAATAATTAAATTTCACTCGGCAATCAAGTGGGTCTATAATGTGCACACCGGGTGCGAAAAGTGCCGGCTTCGTTGTGAGTGGATAACCAATTGATTGGAATGGGTGTTACACTTATTTGGTGTTGTGTTTTTTTTTGGGGCGCGTGTGCACTTTTGCTTTCTTCTTGCACTTTTCGGCTGCCGTTTTGGAGTGGATAACAGACTGGAGTTTTGCGATGTTTATTTTCCGGTGGTGGAAGAGTTTGGGTAATAAATCTTTGGTTGCTGCGCTGCCTGAAAGTTTGTAAAAAGGGAAAACAGTAGTTATTATCGGTCAGTGAACAGTGGTGATTTTATTTCCTACTTCAAACGATCCTTGTGTCTGGAGGTAAGTGCGACGATTTGGGAAAATTGTTTGCGAGTTTCCTAAAATGAAATTTTAGGCGAAAAAGTTGTGTGGAGCGAAGATTGGCTTTGGTTAGCTTCGACTTGAAGACCGTCGTATCAATGATTGTTGAAAACGTAATATCGCAGTGAAATTGCACTATCAATTGAATGTAGCTGTGTGTAAAGCCCGATTCAAAGTAAATTTGGACGCATTCAAGTTATCAAAACTCAAGAATTAAGCAACATACACGGTTGAAACGTCAAACAAAGGGGTATTTATTCAGCTTTCAAGCGATGTATAACAAGTTACTACATTTCACCGTTTTGAACGCACTGTCGCACTTTACTTGTGGTCGATGCCATCGTGATCTGCACAGTCGCTGGTGACACTGTACCGGCGAACTTATTCCACTTTAAGCACATTTGTTGTGCATTTGTCATTTCTTTACCGCATCCATAAAGTTTTCGCTTGACAATTGCCCAATATTTTTCGATTGGTCTGAACTGAAGCCAATTAGGGGGAATAACCTCTTTGGCGACAAAATTAACATTGTTTGCAGAATACCATTCTAGTACCTCCTTAGAGTAGTGGCAGCAGGTTAGATCCGACCAAAACATAACGTTGGTCTTGTGTTGCCAAATAAAGGGTAAAATCCGCTTTTTCAGACACTCTTTGATGTAAAACTTCGACGTCATTGTGATAGATGTGATGAAAACCTTGGTTTTAAGGCCACAATAGCAGATTCCTTACCAAATCATTAGTTTCCGAGCAAAGTTATCAGTAAAAACTAATTTATACCTGGAAGGGACATCCCAACACCAGTTGACAGGTAAAATTTTCGTTCGGGGATTTGTTTAAAATCGATTTGGACACATGGTTCGTCATCCATTAAAATACAGCCATCAAATTTCGTCAAAACTCGTTCGTGTAGTAATCGTGCTCGCTTTTTATCCACTAAATTTTGTTTCAGGGAGCGATTCGAATGTTTACTGGCACAAAAAGACTTATGTATATCCTTCTCCTAAAAGGACGTTACGCACCGTGGAAAAGTTGGGATCGCATTTCTTTGTCAAATCACGTATGGAGACACCTGGGTTGCCTTTCACGTACCTGAACACCTTTCTCCTCAGCTCTTTATCCCTAGTGCCACTTTTATGATAGATCCGCTGTGCTCCATCTACACTCAGAGTATCCTTTTTACGTTTGATTACAAGACACACAATTGACTTTGGGAATTTTAACATTTTTGATATTTTTGAAGCAGACCACGAAGGATTGTCTAGACGTTTGTGCACAATTAATTTTCTTTTCTCAAGTCTATCAATCGAGAAAAACTTTCCACCAATTTCTTCCTTAAGGAAACATCAACAAATTCCTGTGAAACGTTTTTGGTTCCAACCACCAGGTACGCGGTGGTGTATTAAACCGTGCGATCAGATTTACATTGAATCGATCTTTAGGTGATGTGAATCAATCAATCTCCCAACTCTGAAATATATACAGTTGATGAAATTTCTATGAGTGCACATACTTTTTGTAGTCCAATTTAGAATTTTTTGCAAAACCTGAATATCTTTTATAAAAGGCATTCAAATAACAAGATACCTAATTGATGAATCTCACGCCAACTCATCTTCGTGACTTTGTGTGTAAGAGATTTTGTTTTTTAAGTACCTTTGCATACTTTGTTTTTTCAAAGTTTATCCAGACTGCCATTTGAAAAGGGCTTAAGTTTTTTGATCGATTTTTTTTAAAGCAACATAACTCAAAAAGAAAAAGACCTACAAAAAAGTGATGTATGGGTAACTTTTAGAAAATCATCTAAACTCCAAACTCTTATGAAAAAAATTGTTAAAATTGTAAAATCGATTCTTACACACTAAAAAAAAATATTTTAAAATTTTAAGCCAATTTGAAAAAAAAAAATTGTCTGTCCATAAAGGTAATATAATTGTCTAAAAGTTTGCCATACATTGCAAGATGGGAACTTTTAAGGAAAAAAAGTTTTTCTAACAATACATTTTTCATGTCAACATAACATTAAAAGGAAAAGATTTACAAAAAAGTGATGTATAGATGACTTTTAGAAAATTGTCTAAGCCTTTATGAAAAAAATTGTTAAAATTGTAAAATCGATTCTCACACGCTAAACAAAATATTTTAAAATTTAAGGTCCATTTGCAAAAAAATTACTGTTATAGAATTGGACAAATTTTTGTTTTAATATAGGCAATATACTTGTCTAAAAGTTCGCCATACATTGCATAATGGGCAGTTTCAAGAAAAAAAAAAAAGTTTTTCTTACAATTTTTTTTTCATGTGCAATTTTTACGGTGTATCGCACCAACTCGTCTTAGAATTTGGTCTTAAAACCCCACAGAAGCGAATTAAACTTAATTATAATGACAATTTGGATTTTATAAGGGTCTTTGAATGTTTGAAAAATTAAGGCTACTATATAGCAAGGGCTTGTTTTTAAATTATTGATTTTTTTTTAAACTTCGGTGATAATACAATTAAATCAGGTAGTTGATCCTGTTGGAATTCGAAAACAAAAGCTTTATCAACATATATGAAGTATTGACTCAATAGTAGTTCAGTTGTTTATATCAAAATTGCTTGGACAAAATTCAATATTTTGCTAAAAAATAATTTCATGTCCGATGGAGCAGCGGCCCATTATAAGAACAAAAAGAACTTTGCCAGCGTGTGCAATTTTGAGACCAAGTATGGATTGGAACGTCTTATGGGAAAGGTTGGTGGTAATCTCAAACGAATGGCAAAGAGAGCAAACCTTGCTCAAGATTACGGAAACACAATCGAAACTTCTCGAGAACTATATGATTGGGCTGTTGAACAGTCAAATATAAGTATTACAAAACTGAATTTCTGCTTCGTATAAGCTGAACAGTATGCAAAAATGTCAGAAGAACTTGAAGAGTTCTATAGCCACGTAAAGACAATACCTGTAACACAGGTTCATTGATTTGTAACTATTTCAGAAAATTAAATTTCAGCTTACAGGTTTTCTGATTCAAACGATAATCCAAAAAATTCCCTTTGCATGTAAATGATTTATATATTAAATATATGAAGCTATGTTAATTACTAATACGTGAAGATATACTTATAAATTTTTTTAAAACTAAACCTTTACCAAGCAAAAACCTATGAGTTTTCATTGACAAAAAAAGTATTTCGAAAATTCATATAATGTCACATTTGAATCGTCTTTAAATGGATATGTATCAAGTCTTTTCAAATTAGAATTTTGATGCATATCCAATTTAGATGCACTTGATGCATATCCATTTAAAGATGATTCAAATATGACGTCCGCTATTTATCAGCCTCCCTCAATCATAATTTTTCCCTTACCTTTGACACATTCTGTAACAAATCTTGACCTTCCTTCCAAAACCAAGCCCTCGCCTAGTAAAAATTCCCATAAGACGGGCAGAAGAGCCCCCCCTTTATTCACGAATGATTAACAACAGGAAGTTGGCAGTCCCACTCTTCTTATCCAAATCTCTTCAACCGGGTGCTATGATGGTCCCTCTTTTTATCCCAACATATGGTGTTTTATGAATATATGAAAAATTCAGAGAAAATCATATGATTTTCTTACCTTTATTTTGAATTCATTTTACCTTGAAGCTTGTGTTAAAAAAATTGGCTGAAAGTTATATTGATTAGGGTTATATACCGTTCCCCACTTACTGCTTCAATCTTCATTTGATTTATCTATTTATTTATTCTTGATGTAGGGTCGAGATTGTCGTCTCGGTGTTTCTGCTTTTGAAGAGTTGACTTTAGTAGCGTATTTCACAATGTGTCAGGGAAGAGAACAGGAGAAAAGAGAGAAGCATTAGTAATTGGCAACGCGTTATGCGCATGTGAGATTATCATGGTGATATTCTCACAACAACCGTTCAGAAATATTCTACGATTACATATGAGAGAACTCCCATGAGCTTCCACTTGTTTACTCCTTTCCATCACGTTTAGTTATAGAAGACAAGAAACATTTGACTAAGTGCTGCATTTGGAAATGGTCCCCAATCCCATTTGGTTCAGGCACATTTGAACGTTGATGTGGCAGCCTATTCCCACAAGGAAATCTGCCGCGACCAAGCCGGCAGAACGCACCCATACCCCTTTCTGAACCAAAGGGTAGGGACTTATCCCACTGATATAATTTGGCCGAAAACTCACTGAAACGCCTGGTGGCTTCTTTAAAGAAAACACGGGATTCAGCGGGAGAGCGTCGTTTGTTTTTCAAAACAAGGAGGTACACATTTATGAATTTTATACTTCAAGACATCATATCGTAGCACTTGAACTAAAGTTACCTATACATTTAACATTCGTGTAAAATTCGTGTAAATTCGTGTAAACGGAACAAGTCCGCCACTTGCTACAACTTACCCCGCAGTGGGATGTTAGGCAAAGATTGACGTCCATGGTTCGAGTACCATTGGATACATGCCCTTTCGCTAAATTTTCAAAAACATCTGTTAGATTTCCTACCTGCCGCACTCTGACGGAACTTTCAACACTTTCTCTTCACATCTCTTATTCTAGCCAAAAACATTAATGTTCACTCTTGGTGCCTCATGGTGATAAGCGAACATCTTTTTCTACATCATAATCGTTACTCCTCACACGGAGAATAATTAACATAACAATTAATAGAGTATATCAGTCAAATAAATAAATGTCAAATTTTAATAAAAAGACATTTGATTTATTTTTGAGAATCCACAGATTATTCTTTAAGACATGTTAAAGAATAATCTGCTCCTTTTGACATTCAAGTAACATTGCTGGGTTTGGTGATCTCTGAAACAAATGGAGCATCTGAACATAACTCCACTTAACAAAAATATTCAGCAATAAACCTACACTGCCTATAAGTACATGACTGCATTTTATGGAATAGCAGTTGAAGCCCAGAAATACAATTATAACGAGAAAAAAACTAAGACCCCAGCGCCTGTCATGCCGCGCCATGCTCTGAGCAAAGATAATTCTGAAATGCAAAGTAGATCCCAAAACGTACCCAGAAAAAAATAATGAATTTTAACAAGCGTGTAAAATTTTCCCTCGTTTAATTTCAAGCCATGCGGATGCGAAAACAACGAAATTGTTTGCAATATTTCATACGCTATACAACAATGTTTGCAATCTTTCGTACAACAGGCTAGGTTCAGGCGTTATCTGGCTTGAAATATTTCGTTATTTTCTGCCTAATCTAGTATTCCCTTTATGAGAATTCAATGTTTCTTTTTATCTTTGTACTAAACTATTAATAAAATGAGAATGGAAAATACAGGATGATGGTACACGATCTTAAGTGGCACTCACTCACCTCGGTATTGTCAAATTGACAACCTGCCCAGACTACGCCAACAAGTGTTTCCATGTTATGCCATTTAATGTGTGTCATATTGCTCCCTGCTAAAAGATACGATACCCCTATCTACAATAATGTATATAATCATGTTCTGGTTAAAAAACGGGTTTTTCAGGAGGTGTTTCATTTTTCACTCCTTTTTCACCCTACAAATTTGTCCAGTTAAGAGACAGAAAGTGTTTTGCTTGTACCAAGTGTCATGAAATTTACTAATATACAATGTTTTCATACATTGTCAACGATTCTAACCAGGAATAAAAACGTATTTTTTTATCTACACTTTTTAAATCAAATTTGATAACACCAAAATAAAGGACTCAGAAAATGTAGAAACATTGTAGATGACTTCAATAGGCCATATTCATTAGTTTAATCGTAAATAACCATGTCCCACATTTTGATTCCGTTCCACTGTGCGTTACAAGCTAATAATTATGTCTCATTCTTTTCGAGTACAGGGGTTAGAGCTACAACAATGTTATAAAAAAACAATATCAGTGATATGTCGCGTCGTAGATTATTTTTGCGCAATAAAAATTTTACCATCTCTCACAGAGCTTGCAGAACTTGTTTTCAGGTGATAAAATAATGTTGTTGTATTGTGTTTCATATTTACGCCAGAAAGGCGCTTTGGACCCTTCATATCGAACCCATCAACACATATGCCGGGACCAAATTATGATCAGAGATGTTTCGTCTCAGAAACTCCAAACGGCGCACAGTGGGATGAAATTAAAAAAAAAGAGGGACATTGGTATTTGCGGCGAAACTATAAGGTGTGGCCCATTGATTTCCTTTACAGTGGTTCTACATTTTTTGAGTACTTTATATCTGTATTAACAAATTTCTTTGAAGGGTTGTATCACTTACCACAGTTAATCTATGATAAAAAAAATTAACTTTTTCATTTTTGGTTATAAAATCTTTTTTTGTTGCATTTATAGTGATTTCTTCATAACTTTTAGTAAATATTTAGACTTGGTATTTATGTTTAAAAGAAGAAAAAAAACGCCAAATTTATTAGATAATGAAGCATTTTTTGAACATAATAACGAAAAAGTCCATCGTTCTACGGCATATCTTCCTCTTCATCTTCCGAATCTTCATCATAGGATGAATATGACACCTCGTTGTTCAAAACATCAGGTTCTTTCAAAAACTGCAATGCCTCTTTTCTGAAAGGCTTGCATTTCCTTTCTGAAATCATTTGGATTGGAGAAATCACTGGGTCTAAAGATACCAACAAAAAACGGAACGATAAAAAAAATGGGAAAGTTCAAATACAAAAAATTATGGTAAAAAAACGATTTTCAAGGGGATATTACATTTTTTAATTCCTTTTTCACCCTACAACTTCGTCCAGTTAAGAGATAGCAAGTTTTTGTATTGTACAATTTTTTATGAAATGACCTAATATACTATTTACAATATACAATGCATGGTCATCAATTTTAACTAAAAATAAAAAAGTTATTTTTGTTTTATTTAAGTGTTAACACCCCTAAAATCAAATTAGTTAAAACAAAAATAAAGTAGTCAGAAAATGTAGAAACATTGTAGAAGAAATCAATAGGCCACACCTTATAGTTTCACCGCAAATACCAATGTCCCACATTTTTTTTATTTTGTTCCACTGTGCGGCGCCGACTGAAATCATTCTCACTGTGTTAATCCTTGCGATGTTTGCAAATCAATCAGGGAGGGGGAAGGCTTGTAATTTTAATATTTATTGAAACTTAAAGCTGCACCCTTACCAATATCTCAACAAATTAAATTGTAAATGGAAGGTTTTTTTGTAGGTTCCATATTGGTAGATGAGAGTATAATGAGTGAAATTGTTTATCCGCATTTTTATATGTTCTTCCATTTATAAGATTGTACGGAGGTACACAATTGAGTTATTTTTAGATAAATATCAGTTTGAACCAACGGTAACGATGCTCTTGGGTTCACTCATATAGCATGCTGGAGGTGGCTCATTCACTGGAAATTAAACTTAGTTTATATTACAAAATCGGAGAAAGCCTCACGAATTAATTCGTTATTTTCAGCGACGAAACTGAATTGTACTTTTTATGGAGCCAATGCAACACGTGCATCTGCACGAAGCATTTTTTGTCACGCAACAACACTCGTGAATCGCAAAAAAAAACAATTCGAAGAGCTATATATGTTATTACAGATAAAAAAAACGTCTCTCTGGTGGTTGCATGAATGATTAACAGATCTGCTGTATCGACTCTAAACGTAAGTGGAAAATTGGCACAACCACGGGGGCTTGATAATCGTTTTTGATGTTTCTGACATGGGTTTTGATCCTGTACTTTAAGGAAAAGCTGTTATTGAATTCGTGGTAGATCCCACATAGGGATTCGTGGGAAGTTAGTGGATTATTAGGGGAGAACAGTACAAAATGCACTGGTGGGATAAAATGACCCACTCAATAAATTCGCTCAAATCTTCAAAGCCATAGCTCTAATGGAGTGATACATTAATAATTTTTAAATAAAACTGTATAATTCATAATTTTTTAGTACAATGAGGCACTAAGAACAACAAAATATGATCAAAATTGAAGAAATTGCCGTGACTGTACCTTAAATGTAAATAATAGTGTTATTAAAATAAGCTTTTACCATGCGTCAATATCCATGGTTTATAATAAATTCATTTCACATGTATTGCACACAACAAAACTTCAAGATAGTACCAAAACTTCACTATAATTTCACGTATTTTCAGAATATTTAGACAAAACTATTCAAAACTAAAACTGGGGCAGAACGCACCGTAGCGTTTGATACGTCAACACGCCTAGAAAAAAGTACCCAGTGGATCGGTGGGTATAATCATGTTAACCTACTGTTGGGTATAGCTAACCTACTTCTGGTAAAATTCTACCCAAAAGTTAGTAATTTAAACCCAATGGTAGGTGAACATAATTATACCCAACGCAGGCATTCCACACTTAACTGCTCCGTTGGGTGCATTTTTCTAAGCGTGTTTATAATGAGGAGTTGGTAACATATCGCATCGTTTTGCAATATTTATTCTATACCTATGAGCTGCTTGAATGCCAAACAGAGCTTAAAAGAAGGTGACGATATGTTGCAAACACCCCACTCTACAATTCTAGTAAGTAACTTTTTATAGCCGTGTTTTTACATTTTACAAGCGGTGCATGCTATGCCAATATTGTGGAGCATCATATCCCAGTGTTATGGTGCATCTTATCTTAATTTTGGGGTGCATATTAAGCAATTAAACAGGCGTTTCACCACGCTGTCGTTTTGGGACTAAATCGGAAAAGGTTTCAAAAATGCCACGAAAACATCGTAATACACCATACTCAATAGTTTCTTCCTATATTTCAGCTTCCATTCCCTAGTAATTCACGATTTTGCTTAAACGGTGCGTTTTGTACCATCCTCCCCTACTTATGAATTCATAACTTTCGAGAGCACATTTATGCTTATTTCGAGGTGAACCATTGCACAGTGGGAAAAACGGTTCCAAATTCCCACAGATGAGACGCCGCTGGATTTGCTGCTTGAAATATATCATTTCCCATGGGAAATTTGCCAAAAAAATTAATGGTGCTGGATTTATTCTGCGCCAGGCTCGAGAAATCGTCCATTTTACCCCATTTACCCCTAAAAATGTGTCTTTTTAAGTTGTCACTCATATCACTAAAAACGCCGCCGAATTTTTTGTCCGCACAGAGGCATATTTTATATTAAAAACTCTTGGGAATCGTATGGTGCAGGTTTCATTCAGTTTCGAGCTCGGAAAGTGGCATATTTTGACCAATGTTCCCTTTAATTTTAGTTTTTTTTTGTTCGTACCCTTTCAGCTACAATCGCTGCCAAAGTTTTTGGCTGAAAAGAGCCTTTCTTACGTGAAAAAGTCAAGGAATCGAATGGTGTTGTTTCCGTTTAGTTACATAATCGGGAAACTGTCCAGTTTGCCCCATTTACCCCTCTCTTTGTGTTCTTTTTAGTTTGCATTCATATATCTACAATCGCCGCTGAATTTTATACATAAAAAGGACCATTTCTTACATGAAAAACGCTGAAAAATCGAATGGGGCCATTTTCAGCCTGCGTCGGACCCGGAAAATAGTCTATTTTGCCCCATTTACCCCTGAATATGTGTTTTTTTTATCTGATATCCATGTAACTGCAATCGTCGCTGAATGTTTTGCCCACATAGACGCATATTTCATATTAAAAACTCTGTGGAAACGAACGGTGCAGGTTTCATCCAGTTCCTAGCTAGGAAAGTGGCCTATTTTGCCCAATTTCCCCTTTAATTGGCGGTTTTCTTGTTAGTACCCTTTCAGCTACAATCGCTGCCAAAGTTTTTGGCTGAAAAGAGTCTATCTTACGTGAAAAAGCCTAAGAAATCGAATGGTTTTGTTTCCGTTGAGTTACAGAATCGGGAAACTGTCCATTTTGCTCCATTTATTCCTAGTTTGTGAGTTTTTAAGTTTTATTCATGTATTATAAATCGGCCCCATTTGCTTTCTCAGTATTTTCACGTACGACATGGTCCTTTTCGTGTAGAACTTTCAGCGACAATTGTAGATATATGAATAAAAACGTTAAAACATGCAAAGATAGGGATAAATGGGGAAAAATGGACAGTTTGTCGATTATGTAACTGAAAGGAAACAACACCATTCTTAGGCTTTTTCACGTAAGGTAGGCTCTTCCCTAGCAAAGGAAAATAACAAGCTGATATCATATAAGTAACAAGTTCTGTTATCTCAGTTATCGTTTTGATTTCCGCTGTTATCACATAACAAATCTAGTTATCACCATTGGAAAATTTTGTTATCATATGTTATTATTTTGAACACATTATTTTTTATGAACGTTATAAGTTGAATTGTAAAACTATGAATATTTCCAGCATATTTGAACAAGAAATTTAGATTTTATTCAAAATATTTTTTTTAGTTATTAGCTTGAGAATTTGATTTCAAATTGATAACATAATTTCTTACTATTTCAACAAATTTACTTAAAATACAGGATTTGTTATCAAGTTGTTCGCAGTGATAACAAAATAAGTTATTATTATGATATTGAAGGAGTATTTTTTTGTTATTCATTCTGTTATTTTGGCTGTTTATTCAGCCTGAATGATAACATATTCAGTGATCAAAAAATGATAACCTGGTATTAGAACTTGTTATCAAATCGGTATAATCCTTTGCTCGGGTTTTCAGCCAAAAACTTTGACAGAAGTTATAGCTGAAAGGGTACGAACAAAAAAACCGCAAATAAAGGGGACATTGGTCAAAACAGGCCTCTTTCCGAGCTCGAAACTGAATGAAACCTGCACCATTCGATACCCAAGAGTTTTTAATATAAAATATGAGGGTTATTCCGAGAGTCGAAGTGACGTTTGTCACTTGGTGAAGTGAGAAGAGTCACCTGCAGTGACGCACAGTGGTCGGAAAAGCCTTTTTTCAGGGCGAAATTAATAACTCCTAAGGGTTACGTTTCCGAATCATGGTGTCTTCTACAATGTTTTATATGAACAAGTTGTCCATCTTGTGGTGATAATTTGGTAGTTCCAAACTTTACCAAATTGTGTTCCAAATTGTGTTTCGTTCAAAAGTTAGCAACAGCGCCGCCCTATCGGTAAAGTTTGGAACTACCAAATTATCACCACAAGATGGACAACTTGTCCATATACAACATTGTAGAAGACACCATGATTCGAAAACGTAACCCTTAGGAGTTATTAATTTCGCCCTGAAAAAAGGCTTTTCCGACCACTGTGTGACGTGACTCTCCATTTGATTTACCCAGAAGAGTCACGTCACTGCAGGTGACTCTTCTCACTTCACCAAGTGACAAATATCACTTCGACTCTCGGAATAACCCTCTATGCTTCTATGCGGGCAAAAAATTCAGCAGCGTTTTTAGTTATATGGGTGCCAACTCAAAAAGACAAATTTTTAGGGGTAAATGGGGTAAAATGGACCATTTTTTGGGCCCGCTGCAGAATGAAACCAGCACCATTCAATTGTTTGGTAAATTTTTCATTAGAACTGATACATTTCAAGCAGCAAATCCATCAGTGGGAATTTGGGTTTGTTTTTTCCACTGTGGCAATGATTCAAGCTCATCCCAGCGGCAACACCAACAAATATGAGTACGATAGAAAAGAAGCACCGTTTGGCTGGTCTGTACGAAATTCATTTCTTGCGTTGTATAAAAATTTGTAACGATAACATTGCACTAGACGACAAGCAATGTACATGTTTCATACGATTTAAGAGAGATTGGTTGTTTGTACAAAGTCTAACTCTACGAAACGAGCGAAAGCGGTTTCAGGAAAAATATTTTTAGTGTTGAGAAAACAAGATAAATTTATAATATCGCTTTAGGATGAAGGTGTAGCCACTTTCAAAATGTGATAGTGGTTTATCATCAAGATCAATCTATTCTAATCTTTCTTAAATCACGATTAAAGAAATTAAAGCCTCTTAAAGTATGCTGTGTTTTTTGACCATATATTGTCTCTATTTATGTTCAAGCTCATTTGTTTTGTACCAACCGGGAGAGACTTGACTTAGAAAAAACATTAAAATTGGTAAATTAAATCATGCAATCAGTTTGTGTGAAACACGAAACGAAAGAGGCCGAGCTACGATCCATACGAGAAGCGACCACCGTCAAGTAGGCTTTCGACATTCCCGCGAGTGTCAGGAAGGAACTCTTCCGATTAAAATCCATTACTTTTACACCCGTCAAGAATGCAGATCATTTCCTCAAGCCGACCGACGATAATTGCGACAATCAATGTTTAATGTACAGTTTTTTTTGTATCTTCTCTGTCCCCTCCCATCACCGGCCATTGTCGATGAAACTCGATCGTTTGTTTTGTTTTTCCACCTACTCGGTCGGTAGAGAAACTGCAACCTTGCTTTAATTCATCTCGGCATGTCGTTTCCTCCCAAGCCGGCCGGGCTCCCGATCGACTCAACTTCCCCTCAAGAAGAGCGGGGCAGCATAAATGTGTCGCTGCGCTAAGCCAAGCTTGAAATGAAGCGATTTACCACACCTCAACAGCTCCACCAGCTAATGAACGAATGAACCTCCCTCCCGTGGAAAATCTGATTGTGTGCTTAGAAACGAAGAAGACAAACGACGACAGCGATGATGATGATGATGATGATGAAGATGATGATGAAGGGAAGGAAGCCAAACCACTGTTAGATTAATTGCATTAAACTTCATCTGACTTTTAATGTCGTGCTGGTTTTTGCCAAGCTGTACGTGAAATACAATTTTATCACGAATCGATGGAATTGGAATGCTCGAAGAACGCATCCGGTTGGGGAAGGACCAAATGCTTTTAACGCCGTAGAATGTGGTTAAGTGTGCAAGCCAGAAATACGCCGCTAGCGCTTTGAACAGAACTTAAAACAACCTCAAAAAAACCCTCATCAAATCCATTAGCTTACCCTGACCTAATAGTCGCCGTTTTACGACCAGCTGGGCTTATCCCACTTCGAACGCATTAAACTATGGCCACGGACACGGGAGGTTTGAGGTTTTTCGTTCAAGAGCAACTTTTAACAAGCTCTGACGAATCGAGAAAGGGCTTTATTTTTTGTTTTTTTTTTTGCCAAGCTCATCCAGCAGCGCGTGCTAATCTCCTTTTATTTAGGCTTTCGATCCGGTCACGACACGTGCACACTGGTCGAGCTTTCGGTGTAACGGTTTCGGTGTGGTTTTTTCCACCGATTTTCAACTAAAATGCAGGCAGGTCCACTCCGGATTCGGTGGAACTATATAAATGCGTCATGTTTCCGAGTTATCTCACTGGCTTTCGCCGCGGGGTGTCAATTTTGAGCTCGTTTCGCTATTTGATAATTGGTGTTGATTTTCCGACAGGTGCGAGTTATTCAGGATGATGGATGGAGTTTTAACATGACCTGTTTAGCGAACATCAATGATTGAGATGGTTCGGGGAGATCGTTGCTGTAGATGTTTAGTGGATATTTTATTTTTTTCGATTAGTCAAAAAAATTAAAGGACAGCTGTTGATTAATTTAAAACATAAGGTAGCAGTGATTTGATATTCAGTTGAAACTGCTGATGTAGTTTTGAAAGACTAAAACAAATAAAGTAAATAAAGTAAATAAATAAATATACTAAATACTGCTCTCTAAAACAACAGTCACAACATAATGGTCTCCAAAAATTAATTTTCACTCGGATTTTCTTTTTTCTTTTTCAGGGAATAAATTTAAAATACTCTGGCTAGGTTTCTATTTCATTGATTTACTAACTGAACCTGGTGCGAGCTTTGCTGCGCTTGCAACGGAATGAATAAAAATTTATTAAAACTGGCATGCTTAGGGTTGTTTTCCGGATTATCTTTTTTTCTTGACATAGAATGAAGCCCTTTTAACTTCTATCAAAACATGCTTCTTTCCCGAGAAGTATACATTAGGGACTGTTCATAAACCACGTAGACAGTTAAGGCGGGGGGGAGGGGTTTCGAAAAAGTCTACGTTTGTCTACGATGGGGGAGGGGGGGATATACCAAAAGTCTACGTAGACATTTTTTTCTCTCTACACAGCGGATATTCATACCCTCCACGCAGAGATAAATACCGTCATAACAAACATAGTCCAGGTAAATCCAAACATAGAATTAGTTTATTTTGGCCGCTAACATAAACTTGCTTTTTTTCTATTATATTCTATGTTTAAAACCAATTGGTAACATCGATGTTTGAAATTACAATCATATTATGTTTATTTTCTACATATTATTGATACGAATAAACGTACAAATTTTGGATTTTACTGGTTGCGTTCTAAATTTCATTTATGTATTCTATGACTCTAGGTTATCTTAGTCCTGGATTGAGCTTAAATGCTAACCTGTTCCAGTTTCAAGAAGTTTGCTTAGAGATGCACTGGACACAGCTTCGAGCCCTGAACTTTGTAAAAATTGAAGCAATACATCAAATCAGTATAATATGGCAGCTAGTTTAATAATGGAGCATAACATCCCGTTCACGACAACCTATATTACGTGATATAGACTATCTTCATATAAGCATCCAAAGACTGTCTACGTTAAATTTCGGACACCAAATTAATAGCAGCAAAACCAAATTTAAACATTATTCAAAAATACCGATTGTTTATTTCACAATAATAGATTTATATCTACATAAGAAATAGTTGATTAAGATGTAAATCCTTCTTTCTGTTAAATTCTCGAACTTCCTGTGGTACACCCGCGATCAGGTTCCGTACGGTATCCTCAAGAAACGCCCACCATGACGATTCTCCATCTTCTCTTGAAATCATCGGTGCCATTTGCTTTCTTCTTGGTTTCGAAGAGTTCCCGCTTTACTGGTGCCCAGTACTCTCTATTGAGCGAAGTTCTGGCAGTTTGGTGGATTGACTGTTTTTGGTCCGTATTTGACCTCTTGTACCTTATACCATTTCAGGACGGATTTCGCATAGTGACAAAACAGAAAGCTGGAGAGTCGTGGTTACTGATAAACAATAGCAACCGCTTTTGCAGACATTCTTTCTCCTACACATCCTTGATTGATAGTGTCGGTAGAGACGAAACTTTCGATTTTCAACCACAACTACATATGGCCTGCCAAATCAAATACTTCTTCGAGAATTTGGACACCTTCTTTGTCCGAAAAATACTTGGCAACGGCGTTCCTTTGCATTGTGGTGTTAAAAACCAGACCCTGAAACTATTCTAAGTCTTCGAGTACGTATGTTCCTTCGTCCATTGTGATACAAGAAAATGTTTGCAAAAAATTGGTGTCAAGCACGGCTTTTGCAGTAAAATTTTACATTTCATAACAGTTGGGCACCTTTTTCACTTTTACGGCTTCAGTCCTTGCCCTGCTTCACTTTTTATAATTTTGACTTTTGAAATTCATATTTCGCTGGCGTTCGTAAATTGCGTGTCCACTTGATTCGACGCCATTTTACTGAATGTAACAAGAATGTAAACATGTTTTACCACAAAATAAAGTGTAGAGTTTCAGCTGTCATCATGAGTGAAACATTTTAGCGATCCGTGGAATAATTCAAAATCTACACTGAAATAAAAGTGTCCGAAATTAACGTTGACAGGCTTTAGTTTTCACCAAAAATGATTTGATATCAATATCGTAATGTAGGTTACAATCTGAACGGGGTTTAATGTAACACGCCAAAACTACTGTCTCTAATTAGACTGTAATTTGAGCGTGTTGGTTGTGTTTCTATATTCGTTTTTAAAATATCGATAGCTCGAATGCATGGTACCAGCTCAATAGTAAGTTTATGATGTCAAACACCCAAGCAAAACATCCCTGTCACAATTGGTTGCAGTAACTTGATTGTGACTTAATTAAGTCACATTGCAGTTACTTTGACTTTTTGCAACATGTGTGCCACTAGGGCATTGAGTATTTTTATTTTTACGTGAATGAGATGATATTTAATAGCTAACTTGCTCCCATTTGACAAACATTTAATAGAGGGTTTTAACGCATGTGGGAAATAGTAAAAATACATTAAGAGATCTGGGAAGACGTCAACTTGCATTGGAAAACTTTCAAAGAAGATAAACTGAACATGATATCTAAAGTGAAAACAAATATAGCCGCATATGCTTTTATTGTGGACTGCATTTTGCGACAAAAGTGAACGCAGATCAACGCAAAAGCATCGACAAGGCAAATATTTTGTCGAAGAAAATAAAGCCACTCAAGATTTTGTAGCAACGCCAGGCAGAAATTCTTTGTGAGGTCGACGAGAACGGAGCTACGGAAGTTCTATGGATAGAATCTCGTTTTGTCGAAATCATTGGACTTGAAATCCAAGAAACAGAGTTCTTCCGTTAGCTTTCGCTGATGAACTTTAATTATTGGTTCAAGCAGCCATGGTGTGGGCATCTTAAGCATTTGCATAATTTGCATAACATGCAGTATTTTTATGAAACAAAATGAAAATGAATTTCTGAATAACCTGATTGTTTAATTTTTATTTCATAAACCTTTTCTCAAACCGCCACAGCCACATATTGTAGAACAAATTTAAAAAAAAATAAATTTGATAAAGTCTACGTAGACTTTAGGGGGGGGGGGGGGTTGGAAAAAGTCTACGAAAGTCTACGATGGAGGAGGGGGGGTTTGAAAGTGTCAAATTTCGGTCTACGTGGTTTATGTACAGTCCCTTATGTGTTTTAGTCGTCAGGATAATTCTCATGTTTTGTTGAAGTTTGTGTTTCATTTGTATGAAAGCCCTCCCTTCCAAAGAGGGGAGAGGTGTCAAATCACCATACAACATTGCCTTTAAACACCCAACATGCCAATTTTTTTTGCCATTTGCTTGATTTGTTCTCAAATTATGCAAAAAAAATTGTATTTCATTTGTATGAGAGCTCTCCAGAGAGAAGAGAAGTTTGAGATACCTGAGAAATATTTTTTTGCCGTCAAAAACCTTCACCTACAAACTTTGGCTGCATTTGCTTGATTGATTCCCGAATTATGAAAAAAAAAATCATTTGTATGGGAGCCCTCTTTTTCAGAGAGAGAGAGGTAGAGAGAGAGAGAGAGAGAGAGAGAGAGAAAAGGTCTCAACTCACCATAGAAACAGTTCGTGCTTTCAAAAAAACCCCACCTGCCAAATTTGATTCAATTTGGTTGATTATTTCTTGAGTTATGCAGAAATTTATGCTTCGTTTGTATGGAAGACCCCCTCTTTTAGAAAGCGGAGATGTCTCATAAAATCACAGAAACATTGATTACCCCCAAAAACCTCCACATGCCAAATTTGGTTCCATTTGCTTGATTAGTTCTCAAGTTATGCAAAAAATTGTGTTTCATTCGTATGGTGGCCCCCCTTTCTAGAAAGGGGAGAGTTCTCAAACCACCATAGAAACAGTTTCTGCCTTCAAAAACGTCCACATGTCAATTTTTTTTTCCGTTTGCTTGATAAGTTCTCGAGTTATGAAGAAATTTCTTCTACGTTTGTATACCTACCACTCCCCTTACAGAGGGCATAGGGGCCTCAAACTTCCTTAGACACATTTTTTGCCTTCAAAAACCTTCCACATGCTAAATTTGGTTCCATTTGCTTGATTAGTTCTTGAGTTATGCAGTAATTTGTATTTCATATGTATGGGAGACCCCCCCCCCTTCAAGGAACGGGTCTCAAACATCATAGAAACATATCTCTCTTTTAAAAACCCCCACATTCCAAATTTGGTATGAATTATGCTGAAATTTGTGTTTGATTTGTATATGTCCACCCCCCCCCCTCCTCCTGCTTCCAGAGAGGAAAGAAGCCTCAAACTACTATAGAAACATTTCTTGCTTTCAAAAACATCAACATGCCAAATTTGGTTACATTTGCTTGATAAGTTCTCATGTTATGAAAAAATTTCTGTTTCCTTTGTATGACAAACCCCCACCCCCCCCCCCCACCCATTTCTTACGATCATAAAAACCATCTGCGGGCCCAAAAACCTCTGCATGCAAATTTTCTCGCCAATCGGTTCAGTAGTTTCCGAGTTTATAAGGGTCAGACAGACTGACAGACAGAAATTCATTTTTTAAGTTGCCTGTTGAATAGTCCTCTAGATTGAAAATCCCCTGATAGAGTACTTTCGTGGTCAATTTTTCTGGAGGAGACATTACCTGGGTAAAAGAAAACTTCAGGACAATAGCGCCTCTGGACAAGAAGTCGTCTAGGTTAAAATTGTTCGGAATGAGAAATTCTCGGGATATTTTTTTTCTGGACGAGAGTCTTTTGGATGAGAAGTCCTCTGAATCAGAAGTCTTTTGGAGGAAAAGACCTAAAGATGAAAAGACCTAGGAAAAAAATACCCTCCAAACAAAACTCCTGGACGAGAAGTCATAATTCTAGGCCAGAAGTCCACTGGACGGAAAGTTCGCTGAGCGAGAAGTGCGCTGGACGAAAATTTCTTTGGAAGATATATTTTCCGAACGAACAGCTCTCTGGACAAAAATTAATCTGGACGAAAATTCTTCTGGACGAGAAGTCCTCTAGACAAGAAGCTCTTTGGACAAGAAGTCCTCTGGACAAATGTACCCCAGAAGGGAAGTCATCTGAACGAGAAGTCCTCTGGACGAGACGACCTCTAGAAGTCCTCTGGACGAGTAGTGCACTGAACGAGTAGTCTTCTAGTCGAGAAGTCATCAGGACGAGAAGTCCTCTGAACGGAGCTCCTCTGGACAAGAAAGGGCTCTGGATGAGAAGACCTCTGGACGATAAGTGGTGGAGATGTCCTCTAGACAAGAAAACCTCATGGCATTAAGTCCTCCGTCTAAAAAAAAACCGTGCAAAAAACACCTTAGTGTGCAGCCCTAAAAGCTTTTGTTACAACATAATTTATAAAGTTCTCTACTCAACTACATTTTAGAACACTTATAACATATAAAATAAATATAAAATTTCACCGAAATCCGTTAAATCGAATTATCGAACGTTCAGCTGTTGAAAGTTCGTTAAAAAATTACCGAATGCTGTAAAATTTCCTTAGTGTGTACGTAAGCATATGTATCATTTTATTAAACAATGCTTTACACTATTAATAAGGCATTTGTTTTTTTCTTACTGAACTTTTTCATAATCAGGATGTACTAGGTCGTCAAAGAGACCCTAAACTTATATGTTTCTTTTTATATTTCTCAGATAGAAAAATTAACACATTTGCCGAAAACAGTGTACACTTTTGTTCCGTCTGTGATTTTATACAAATATTTTCATTTTGGAGTCATAAATGATCCTCTTAGGCTTGAAGGAGTTCATATAATTGTTAACATATTTTTCATATTTCTACTATTTTTCAATAGTATGTCAATAGCCCAAAACCGGCAATGTTCTCCATTAATGTTGATGCGTAGAAATGTTTACAATCAATTGGTCAACAAAGAAGTAGTCCTACGTCAAAAGTGCGACAGTGGTTTTTCATTGGGAAGAAAATTTATTTTCAACTACGCTTGAGTGTCGATTTTCGCAAAATTGGGACTGATTTGAACCGATTCACACCTACCGTAAAGGATGGCGTTGGTTGGTTGTGAAGACAAGATAATTGAAAAACGACCGAGGCCGATTTACAACAACAGTGTGGATGCTGTTGGAACCACGCACAAAGGTTGATGGTGACTTTTCATTGGGAAGACAAGACTTTTTCAATAATGCATGGATACCGATTAGAGCCGTTGGTAATGATATGTCAGGAGTCACAATTCTAAAGAAATTACATTCACCATATAAATAATGGTAATTGCTGGTTGCGGTTTTAATCTGCTCTCGGACCTACAGTGATGTTCGGAATAATAGCAGTGGCTAAAGGGCGATACGGTCAAAATTTGGTCAATATCAACTTGACGTATTTCTTTCAATTTTGCATTTAAAAAACCTGAACACCCCTCATTTTGAAGGTGTGTGTGTGTAGAATGTTGCTCCTATTTTGATTTTGGAATTCACTCTTCAGTTGTCAAAATGCCGTCCAAGCAAGAAGAGCAGCGTATCAAAATTTTGCTCGCGCATCGCGAAAATCCGAGCTACTCGCACGCAAAGTTGGCAAAATCGCTAAAAGTTGCCAAATCAACCGTTACAAATGTAATTAAAGTGTTTGGGGAACGTTTGTCGACAGCCAGGAAGTCTGGATCGGGGGGAAATCGAAAACCGGAAGCCGCTGAGACGACAAAGAGAGTTGCCGGTAGTTTCAAGCGAAACCCTAACCTATCTCTCCGAGATGCCGCAAATAAGCTGGGTGTATCGTCTACAACCGTGCATCGAGCCAAAAAACGAGCCGGACTATCGACTTACAAGAAGGTAGTGACTCCAAATCGCGATGATAAACAAAATACGACGGCCAAAGCGCGATCCCGGAGGCTGTACACGACGATGCTGACGAAGTTTGACTGCGTGGTAATGGACGACGAAACCTACGTCAAAGCCGACTACAAGCAGCTTCCGGGACAGGAGTTTTATACGGCAAAAGGAAGGGGAAAGGTAGCAGATATTTTCAAGCACACGAAACTGTCAAAGTTCGCAAAGAAATATCTGGTTTGGCAAGCCATCTGTACCTGTGGCTTGAAAAGCAGCATTTTCATAGCTTCCGGGACTGTCAACCAAGAAATTTACGTGAAAGAGTGTTTGAATAAACGTCTGCTGCCTTTCCTGAAGAAACACGGTTGTTCCGTACTGTTTTGGCCGGATTTGGCATCTTGCCATTACGGTAAAAAGGCCATGGAGTGGTACGCCGCCAGCAACGTGCAGGTGGTTCCCAAGGACAAGAACCCTCCCAACACGCCAGAGCTCCGCCCAATTGAGAAATACTGGGCTATTGTCAAGCGGAACCTAAAGAAGACCAAAAAAACTGCTAAGGACGAGCAGCAGTTCAAGGCAAACTGGCTTTCTGCGGCGAAGAAGGTGGACAAGGTGGCTGTACAAAATCTGATGGCAGGGGTCAAGCGTAAGGCCCGGCAATTCGGATTTGGAAAAGCGGAAGCCTAACTGAATATTTTTCCTGAATTTTATACTAATTGAACTTGAAAAAGAAATTTAATTTGATTTTTCAAATAAACGATTTCACCGATTTACACGCGTTTTCCCTTGACCAAATTTTGACCGTATCACCCTTTAAAAAGAATAAAAAATGACACTCATAATCTCTAACTCGTTGAGTCCACCAGCTTCTGGCACCTTACGAAGGGTATTTCTGCCCACGCACATTGAACGATGGCCCATAGTTGCTCCGTAGTTGTCGGCATAGCTTCGTAAACTGCTTTTTTGATATCTCCCCGTAAATTTTCGACTGAGTTTAGGTAAGTCCATAACTTTAATATTATTAACTTGGAATCATGCTCTCGCTCATCTGCTTGTATGTTAAGGATTATTATCCTGTTGAAAGTATTTCCACATAACCGACTGTTTCTATAATCAGAGGAATACGATAAATTGGTACGCAGTATGAAAAACAACCTCATACCATAACTTAAGCATCGCCATGTTTAACCGTTTTTACGGTGCACCGAGGTAGAAATGCAGTACCTGGGGGACGTCTTACAAACATACGCTTACCACCTGATCCAAATAATCCCACTTTACTTTCAACGGACACAGAATTACGCCATTTTTCGACGGGCCAAACTTAGACGATTACGAGTATGCCGTGATGTGAGTAGTGGTACTTTCCCCGGGCTTCTTGCGTGCAGTCTAGCTTCAATCAAACGTTATTGTCCTGTTGACGTACTAATAGGAAGATTCAGATGGTATTGATATGCGGATGTTTTTTGACTTTCCTAGATGGTCTGGATCAGGTTTTGTAAACGTTACTCGCTTTCTACCGCGAGTTTCACCCTTGTATTTCCACCGCAATTCATTAGAAACTCCTTAGCAGAGCAGTGCAAAATTTCCTGCAGCCCACGGTTTGTTTTTACACTTGCAATGAGTCGTTTGATTTGATTCCGTTCCTCAAACGTACAGTGATTCAAGCGCCCCATTTTTTAGGAGCTTTGCACAGTAGATTTCGTTTATTTTTGCACGGGGGATACTTTCCAATATTAGGATGGAACCGTGTTTAAAAGGATTAAATAGAGTTGAAAAAATTCATGTGTTTAAACATTTTATATTGCTTTGATTTTGTTTCTATGCGTTACCTTTCCATGCAATGGTCAAAAGACAGTTTTTAAAATTTTGAGTATTAACACAAAAAATTGTGATTTTTTTGAAAAACTGCCATATGATTACTTTTTGCTCAAAACGTAAAATGTGATCGAATTAGGTCAATTAGTTGTTGCGTTCAGAAGTTATCGCCGAAAACAAACCGTGTAAAAAAACCGTGCAAAAAAAACCTTAGTGTACATCCCATTCCACTATAGACATACACCAATGAAAGGAAAATTTTCAAAACTTTGAGGGAATAAATAAGGTTTGCATTTAAAAAAAATTGACAAAAATTGCCGATTTTTCATGGGTTCACCTTCACCCGCACTGACGAAACTACCCATGTCGCATCAATCTTAGTAACCCATGAGTCAGCAGACAAAACTTGACAGCTCTATCAGTCGAACTCTAACCGTGATGGTAAAAACAGTGAAGCAACTCCGTTCAGAAGTGTGCACTATTAGACAACACACCAGGAATCGAAAGGAAACCCAGTTTCGGACGGTCGACGACCCTGAGCGACAAGAAGCGTCAAACGATGCTGAAGAGGAAGACTGAGGAAAAAGTGGCTACAACGCTGCGTGCGCTCTATCAGGAGTTTTTCAAACAGTGAAAAGTACCTGGCGAACATGAACATACATGTCAGCCAGCGGAAGTCGCGTCCACTGGCTTCGGAGCTGCGGAGCTTCGTATTTTACTTCCCCCACGAAGGAAGTGAGCTTCGAGGTGAAGTTCATTTCACCACACCAAGTTCCCCAAGAAGGTGCTGCTGCGGCTGACAATCAGCGAGATGAGGATGTCGCTCTTCTTTCATTCCGGACTGGCCGTGAACGGGGAAATTTACAGTACGAAATGCCTGCCGGAAGATGCATCGTCCATCTAGAAATGCCATAAGAGCGAAGACTCGGTGTTCTGGCCGGATATGGCGTCGGCCCACTACTCGAAGCGATCGTTGGAGGAGATGGAGCGGCTGAATATCGATGTGGTATCCAAGTCGGCGAACCCGCCCAACGTCCAGTTGCGTCCCATCGAGAATTTCCGGGCCAACCTGAAGTGTAAGATCGACCTTAACAATTTTGTCGCGAAAACTGAGGAGGAATTGATAAATAAAACAAAGAAAGAACTCAAAAACATGCCTAGAGCGTGAAATTTTCTTGCAAGTTAGCTTAAATAATTATCTTTCATGGAAAATTTATCAAAAGCAATTATCTGTCTTATTTTTATCACCATTCGAAAAATCACCATTCGAAAAAAAAGTCAATTTTTTTTAAATGCAAACGTTAATGTTTTGCACCGGCGCTGTTACTTTTAAGAACAGCCTGGCAAAGTTTACTTTTGCAAATGACAGTCAATTTTTAAAAACAAACGAGAAATCAGTGAAGATGATCGTGCTTTGCGTTCTTCTTTCACTACTACACTTGCTTGCCTGGAAGTAGTCCGCTATGAATTACACTCACATGACTGCGTAACGCAAATCATTGTACCTTACTTATGCTGTTATTATTTCGAACAGCACAATACATCTGTACAAAAAAAAAAACCGCGAGATAGGACAACTGATCTTAGATCGTCCAAATTTGGATAGGCTGAACTTTTTTTTTTTTACTATTTCCTCACATGGTGACAATCACCGACGCCAGGGAGACGATTCCACCACCTGGACCCTACCTAACGACTCATGAATATGAGCCGGGACCAAAGGCTTTACTTCCCTTCCGAAGGAAGACGTGACCAGATTTTGTCGCCTCAGAAAAACCACCGACGTCGACTGGGATTGAACCCAGACCCACTGGGGTGCCAAGTATTAGTCACGCTTACCACTACACCACCGACGTCGGCTGGATAGGCTGTCCTTGCGGAACCTTAAATTGCAGAATTCGATGAGCTTACACCATAGCTTATTAATTGCGCAAATGAATGCTTATTGATTCAGGACGCTTGGTTAAACTCAGCCCAACTTCTCGTAAGACGCATCCTCAATTATAATAGCCCTTTTTAGGCAACGAAATTCCATGTGCCGAACAGAATTATTGCTAATTGCAGATGAGCTGAGTTACAACAACTTCAACCTAACTTTCAAGCAATTAATCTAACAACTTCTACCAACTCGTTAATCGAAACTTAGTTGCGACATCGCATCACCGACCGTTTGACCTCCAGCTTTTCCATCATGAATCAAACATCGTATGGCGCTCACATATGCTGCTCCCCCAGCCCCAATGGCCACTTCTCGAAAGCCATATAATTTCGAATTGCACCTCTCGCCATCCCCAACTACTTCTAGTGAGCGCTCCTACTGAATTGGGTCGCCAGTTTTGGGGCGCATCTCACTTTTCGTTTGCGCTCGAGTCTCAGGTACGAGAGAGAGAGAGAAAGAGCAACCAGATCCAACGCTCGTTAGACTCGATTAATTTTCATTCACCGGAGCAATTACCTACCCATAACGTAGGCAAATCGTCATCCCGCCGTGGCCATCGTTTGGTTTAAGCGTGTAATTATCGGCATTCGGTACAGCGCATGCCCCGCGAAGAGATAGTTCACACACAGAGTGTAATTATCTTGAGCCAGCGAATCTGGGCCGTTCGAAATGTCCGCGATGACCGTCACTTTTGCGTCATTATCATCGAATGTTGAATGAGGGTGGGGGTGGGGGGAAGGGGCACTGGCAAGGGGAAAAGAGAGTGCGCTTTGATTTTCTTTTCGATCCGAGGTTACGAAAAAGTTTGATCTGGTTCGAAAGCATGTACCATATGGAAACTTCCTCATGATGCGGGGGGTAAAAATTGGGGGCGTGATTTTGGTTCGAATAGTGCGTCGGCATTCGGTGTTTATTATGCGAGACTCTTCCGCGTTGTGTGCTACTGTTGGAAGTGTGACTTTGACAACCGTTTGAGCGACGGCAAAGTGCAGTCATGCTGAATAGTTATGAATGGCACAAATCACTTGAGTAGCCTTTTTGCACCTCGTTTACAACGTGACTAAGCACCTCTCACTCGATAACGATCAACTATTAAGTTGGTACAGTGCTGTCAGAAAATCACATGGGAAGGTGCATTCCGGATATTGTTGGGAGCTATTGTTAACGGTGCGGTAGAGAGCGATCATATCAAAAAGGGAGATGACTGTCATTTTTCAAATAATGAAAACAAAAGTAGATTAATTGTTCAGTTCCGCAAACATTAACTCCTAAATAGGGTTGAACCAAGCAAAACAAGATTTAAAGATTTCTAGAAATATAAATTCACTGATTTTCAAAGAAAATAAGAAAATATTAACTGACATTGAAAATCGACAAAGACATAATAACTTGTAGTAGATCGCAGATCGCTCCATAAGTTTCTCGTTTTCAATTATTATTATTAATCTGCCTTCAATCTCTACCATGCACAGCGAACTAACAAAAGTCTGGTTTGTCAAATTGCCCACTAGTGCGTTTATCGGTATTATTAAATTCAATCTACTGTACACTTATGTTAATCATCATGGTAATAAAGCGATTGAAATGTTCCATCCTAATCTCAATCAACAAGTTAATCTAACAAGCTTCTTCAGAAACCTCGCTCAGCCACCTACCCGACGACGGTGCTATCATCTACACAAATCGGCCCTATTAGCAGCACATTTAAATCGAAGATTTCCATTCTACAGTCCTCTGTCCTCCTCTCTGGCTCACTCACCGCAGCAATGGCGTCGATGCACTAGCTCTTGAACCTCGACTGCCGTTAGCTTTTGGCTCGCCCCTCTAGGGTTACCCCGGCTGTCAATTAAGACCGCAAGCAAGCCTAGCGCTCAACAACCTCGCCGGCCCGTTATGTTCCATACCTCGAGCGCATCGCCCAACCAGGGCGAGGGCCCCATTTAACACTCATGATGAATACGTGAATGATGACGACGACGACAGTTAACCCACCCGGGGGTGACACCTTTGGCCGCTTACTAAGTAGCATAAATGGTTGCATTGTCAGCGGCGCAGAGGGTAATTACCTCGACTGTAGTGGTACGCAAGTTCATGAACCGAGCCAGGAATGCGCAGGAGGAGGTGTTTTCCACAACATTTTGCAAATTATCTCGCAGTTGGTCTACAGCCAGGGATGTATTTGCATTGCTGCACACTCCACCGAAAAGAATCGCGTTAATTTTTAATTCGCAATTATGCGAAATAAAATCGCCCATAGCACGTGTGGTGCACTGTTAGGGACCCTATGAAACGCTGGGTTGGCCAACCCCTGCTGTCAATGTGAACGGCCCGGGTTAGACAGGGAAAACGGCCATCGATTTCTGTATTTTCACTCAGCTGTGGGGTTTGTAAACTGGTTTCCAATCTCGAGAATTCCTCGATCGAATTGATGCGAAGTGTGCTGTTCGCGAACTGGGGGTTCGTCACTTTCGATCGTTGAAGTTCCTATTTATGTCGATGGGCGGTGAAGAGCCGTTTGCCGTCTTCTTGAGGCCGATTAAAGTTTACATTTTTACTTCAAATAGTGGAAAGTGAAAACGAGCACTAGAAGCGAAGATCGATCGAACGATGGAAGGAAATCAAGTGGGGTGCGCTTTGCCTGAGTTTGCCACGTATGCCACTGATAGTCGGCCGAAGTCGGTTCGTCAAGGTCAAATGTGTTTTTCTGTGATTTTAAAAGAATTTTTTCAAAACATTTTCAATGTAATCATAGGCATGTAACAATTATTCTCTAATATTTCTTCGAAGTTACTCTCAATTTCGGGTTTTGAAGAAACTGACACAAAAGACATTAGGGTCCATATTGACCCGGATTTCAACCCGTTCAAGAATTATGAAATTTCATCCTACACAGTTCAAACAAAACCTGTAAAATGATCACGACTTGGATGTAACAAATTTACCTCCATTATATTAAATATAAATTCACAAATGATCTTAAATTCACCGCACTAAAGAACGTTCGCTGTAAAATTACTCGTGCATTCTTTATAGCAACTGTAAATTCAGATTTGTTTAAGGTTAGAATTTAAACAGATTGAGTTGTTTTTCACTTTCAAAATAAAAGAAATACACCGTGTCCAATATATTCTCATACAAAATAAAACTCTATTTCAAATCGATAATCCAGATTTTATTGATAACTTTACCCATTATATTGCAATATTATACTGATCAACCACAGCATATGCAGATAATTTCTCATCTCCATGCGAAGCGCTAGGAGTGGATGGTAATGTATTGCTAGAACGAATAGACATGAAGAGATAGTGTATTGATTAGGAATTAATATTGATATTATCAAAAGACGATTCGTTGCACATTGAAAAATTTTGCTCAAGACGGAAATTTTCTACAATGAGTCTGGAATGTTTTATATGCATTTCTGTTAACACAGCCAAACTAAAACTTCCTTCCCTTTGTAGCAGATTCCCGAGGGACTTTGGGAAAACGTGACGATCCATACAAAAAACGTGACAGGGGTGGGGGGGGGGGGGGTGGCGGAGTATAAAAAGTATTTTTTTGCGTGACGTTATTAATGGACGTTCCCTAGCGTACATTGAAGTTGCGCCATGGGTCAGAATTGACACTACACTAATATTTTAGAAAGGTTAAAAATAAATTCCGATCAAAATTTGGTCAAACAGTAATGTGTGTGAGTCTATTAAAGTTTTTATTAATAAGTCAAGTTCTTTTACATTTTCTAGTTCAGTTTATACAGAATACAGGAGAAATATTCAGCTAAGCTTCCTTTTTTTTACCGAATGCGAATTGCCAGGCCTTTCGTTTAACATCTGCCATAAGATTTTGTACAGTCTCCTGGTCCACTTTATTCGACGCAGAACGCCATTTTGCCTTGAACTGTTTCTTGCTCACAACAGCTTTTTGAGTCTTTTTCCGCTTGACGATGGCCCAATATTCTTCGATTGGGCGGAGCTGTGACGTATTGGGAGGGTTCTTGTCTTTGGGCACCACTTGAACGTTGTTGGTAGCATACCACTCCATGGCCTTTTTTCCGTAATGGCGAAATGCCAAATCCGGCCAAAATAAAGCGGAACAATTGTGTCGCTTCAGGAAAGCCAGTAAACGTTTTTGTAGGCACTCGTTCAGATAAATTTCCTGGTCAATGGTTTCGGTCGCAATGTAAACGTAGCTCTTCAAGCCACACGTACAGATGGCCTGCCACACCAGATATTTTTTTGCAAACTTTGACAGTTTAATGTGCTTGAAAATATCTGCCACCTTGTCCCGTCCGGTTGCCATATAAGATTCTTGTCCAGGAAGCTGTTTAAAGTGTGCCTTTGCGTAAGTTTCATCGTCCTGTACAACGCAATCAAACTTCGTCAAACTATCGTCGCGATTTGGAGTCACCACTTTCTTGTAAGTCGACAGTCCAGCTCGTTTTTTAGCTCTATCCACGGTTGAAGGCGCCTAGATTGGGGTTCCGCTCCGAAACAGCCAGCATCTCTTTTGTCGTCGCTGTGGCCTCCGGCTTTCAATTTCCCCCGTCCCAGCTTTCTTGGCTGTCGACAATACGTTCACTGAACACTTTTAATACGTTGGTAACAGTTGATTTAGCCACATTCAGCAATTTCGCCAATTCGGCGTGAAAGTAGTTTGGATTTTCGCCATGCACGTGCAAAATTTTGATGCGTTGCTTCTCTTACTTCGACGATATTTTGATAACTGAAGTGCTAATCTCAAAATCAAAAAAGAATACACGCACAGATCTTCAAAAGGCGAGGTGTGCACAATTGTTTAATGTACGATGAAATAAAATTCGTCAAGTTTAAGTCGACCAAATTTTGATCGAAACACCCTTTATATCCATTCGTATGAAGGGTGTTCCGATCAAAATTTCGTCGACTTAAACTTGACGCATTTTCACCAACCATACATAATCATAGAAAACCAAATAAAATTTCGGCAAAAAGAGACTGATATTATTTCATTTGAACTATTACAAATAACGATTGTTTGTATGTGGACCTCAACATTTCGTAGCAGCCGACTATTTAGCGAAAAATGTACATCAAACACCTCTGATCACTAACAGCCAGACACGGTTCATGCCCGTCGTCAGTGAAACAGACGAATTGACTGAATTTATTGAAAATCGTACCCACGTGACGAAGTTCACACCTTGCATAAATCATTCTACCGCAGTATTAAACCTCAATTCTAAGCAATTCAGTTATCTTTCAATGTTAAAGTAGCCTTATTTTGGAACTTCTTCGAAATCAATAATCCAGAATAGAATGTTGATGAGTTAAGCTGAATAATAATTTCCAAAAACATGAATACATACTAAGTTTTTCTTTTTTCATTTTCAGGTAAGTGTATATCGACTGTTCATATTTATTATCATCAGTAAGTATAAGGAAAAAATAATTCTCAACTGTTAACCAAACATTCTGCCTAGGTTGACTGTTTTACCCTACTTCTATTTATTTAATCTGCTATACTATCTGAACACTGTTGTGTGATGTATGAAAGATTGCAAACAATTTCGTTGTTTGTACTTCCAAAATTTATCTAGACTACCATTTGAAAAGGGCTTAAGTTTTTTGATCGATTTTTTTTAAATTAGCGTTACTTAAAAAGGAAAAGACTTACAAAAAAGTAATGTATTGGTGACTTTTAGAAAATTGTCTAAGCTTTTCTAGAAAAAAATTAAATTGTTAAATCAATTCTTACACGCTAAAAAAATATTATAAAATTTAAAGTCAATTTGCGAAAAATTGCTATCTTAGAATTGAACGATTTTTTTTTTAAAGGCAATACAATTGTCTGAAAGTTCGCCATGCTTTGCAAGATGGGACTTTTAGAGAAAAAAAGTTTTTCTAACAACAAATTTTTCATGTCCACATAACTCAAAAAGGAAAACGTTATGTATAGGTGACTTTTGCGATTCTCACACACGAATTTTTTTTTAAAGTTTATGGTCAATTTGCAAAAAAATGGCTATCTTAGAATTGGACGATTTTTTTTTTTTAATAAAGGCAATATAATTGTTTAAAAGTTCGCCAAACATTACAAGATGGGCATTTTTTCATGTCCTATTTATACCTTGTATCACGCAAACGTCTTCAACACCCCTATAGAATCCAATGTAATTTAGCAATCATAAAAATTTGAATGTATTAAACATTTGGTAAAAAACAATAATCATCTAGATTAATATTTTTATTTTGTCTTTACTATCGAGATTTTCAGCCTCGGGGGCTTCAAATGGTGAGTTGACAACTTGGCAGGAGGGTGCGACCGACCTCTGGTCCTCACAAGTTCCTACCTCACGCCTCCACGAGTCATATGATCACAAAAGACTGCCAGCTGAAACATGGAGACGCTGGTTGGCGTAGCCTGGGCAATGTTGTCAATCCGACAATAGCGAAGTGAGGGGGTGCGACCGGTACATCATATCATAATTTTCCATTCTCATATCTTTCAGGTCTTCCAGGTCGTCAGGTATTACAAAATAATTTAAAATTTAAAATTCTTTTTTTTTTCATGGCGGTCATACATTGCCTAAATTTTCTGGTTCATAATGGATGCGCAAGTTTGTCTACAATTGCAACAAAACAGCAGTCGGCACACATGTAATTTTCAATTCATATTACAATATACCCTCACTATATATTTTATCTTATAGGACATTGTTTATTCATAGCATAATTCTGTATATTTCATTACATTTATTACGCCAGAAAGGTAAATTTCTCTCAGGTACCATACAGTTTAGAGAGGAGGTCTTGCGGTTATAGGATGATCATCTTCTGGTAGAAGCAGCAGTAAGAATGGGGATCAATTTTCAGCTGTATCTAGCACCGTCGGAGTGGCCTTCTCGAAAGTAGCAATGGATGTATATATAGATGTGTAGATACTAGTATGTGTTATTATATGATGCATGTTTTTTACAAGCTCTAGCATATTTTCATTAATAGAAATGTTGACAACTCTCTCGACCACTCAACCTTTAATTCCTTCATTATATTTTCCATTAAATGGCGTAACATGACCTTAACATTTCAGTACACGATCATCAACTACTATTTGAGCGGTTCAGAGGAACACAGCTGTTCATCATTATTAATTGCATATCATAAATATAATATTATGGAAGAAGTAATAAAATAATTAATAAAATTTTAATTGCTTCAGTTTGGTGATCCGACCGGTATAATTATTTTATTACATTATATCAAATAATAATCAAAATTAATAAATGCTCTTCATTCCAGAAGGTTTATATATCTATATGTCATGATTAAATACGTAATAATATAATATTATGGTTTTACATACAATTGAATGCTTTATTGATATTTATACCTCAAGTGAATAACAAGATGACCTTCACATTCCAGAGATACAGCTCACCATCAGTGATACAAAGTGGTACGAAGCTGCATATTATTATTACTGCCTTAATATTATTATTTCAGCAGGTTAATTAATTTAGTTTTTAACATGGTTATCATAGGCTCGTGAACTCCAACTATTACATGGTTTAGCTAAATATCCTTATATAATTTTTTGCTCTACTATGCAATCATATATAACATATTATTATTACATTACATCTATATTTTATATAAATATAATAAATACTGGGTTGGGAGGGAGCACCAGGGTTTCATTCAAGCCGAGAAACTGTACGATGGTTTGATTGACTGCCTGAGTCTAGGAGGGGAACCGACAGTATCATTTCATCATCCTACCGATTCGGAGTGTGGTGCTGCGGGGAGTTCTACTCCAACAGTTTCAGGGAGAGTGACGCGCCCTTCTTGGCGCAAGCCATCCTGTAGAAAGCTTAATGAGTATTGCGAGTTGTGTTATTCGATTTGGTGGATCATATCGTTGGAAGGAGATTCGTAATTTCCTCGTGGATTTCGTGTGAGTGTCTCTGCTTACGGGTCCGGCCCCTCCGTTTTTGGCCCTTCATACAGCGATAGTGCGAATTCAGATCGGTGGCCCAATTTGATCTTGCTGTTAAGTGGAGCTGCATCCAAGCCAAGGGCTAGAGGGGATGGTGGCTACCATAGATACATACACTATCGAGATTTTCAGCCTCGGGCTGGTTCATCTCCCATCGTAGTCAGTCAAACACCACTTTTGGGCATTTTTGTAACTTCTTCGGGGGTGAGATTCAAACTCGTGACTTAGGCGTGAGAGGTTTGGATGTTAACCACACACTACCAAAATGTCATGTAAATTTCTGTCGCCTAAGACCGACACATGCAAGCGTCCTTTTGCACATAAGAATGAGTTGAAAGTGAGGAGAAAATAAATCCAACCAAACCCATTTTTCATAGAATTGCGTATGTGTCGGTTTCAGGAGACATAATTTTACAAGAAATCTTTGTTTACGTTCCCGGACTTTTTACAAACATGAATTACGTCTCGTGTAAAATTCATAATTTCTAAGTGTGCAATACGCCGGGGTCGCCCCCGCTAGATTAATATTTGCAAAGGGTCAAAAACATTAAATTTTCCTTGACATCAGTAAAACAGAACCAAAAGTGTACGTTTAATTTCAAGTCATTCATAACTGGTTGTGCGGATATTGATATTTTTAGGGGCAATTCAAAAATGACTTCGTATATTCTTTGTTGGGGGGGAGGGGTCTGAAGGAAGGTCGAAATTTGTTACAGAATATATAAAAGGCATGGGAAAAATTGTGATAGAGGGGGGCTGATAAATCTAAAAGAATAGCGGACGTCATATTTCAAATTAGAAAATTCTAATTTGATAGCACTTGATGCAAGGTAGGAAACGACTTAAGCACCCCAAGACCCTATTCCAAGCACGGGGTAAACGTTAACTTACAACGCTTATTTTTTGCAGTATGGTGCTCCATGTATTGAAGCACCATACTGCAAAAAATGAGCGTTGTAGGTTAACGTTTACCCAGTGCTTGGAATAGGGTCTTGGGGTGCTTAAACCTTTCTCTACCCCATATCCATTCAAAGACGATTCAAATATGACGTTAAATGAATTTTCGAAACACGGTTTATGTCAAAAAAAACTCATAGGTTTTTGCTTGGTAAGGATTTTATTTTATTTATTTTTTATTTGTACTTCTTCACGTATTAGTAATTAACGTAGCTTCATATATTCAATTTATAAATCTTTCACAAAAAAAGTGAATCTTTTTGGATAATCCTTTGAATCAGAAAACATTTTAGCAGAAATTTGATTTGAACAGGATCAACCACCAAATTTAATTGTATTATCACTAAGGTTTAGAAAATTAATAATTAAAAAATAAGCCCTTTCCAAATAGTAGCTTTGATTTGTCAAACTTTAAAAGACCCTTAATAAATCCAAATTGTCATTATACTTAAATTTAATTGGCTTCTGTGAGATTGTTAGGACCAAATAACGCAACGAGTTGGCGCGATACACGGTAAAAATTGGACATGAATTTTTTTTTTGTTAGAAAAACTTTTTTCCTTAAAAGTGCCCATCTTGCAATGTATGGCGAACTTTCAGACAATTGTATTGCCTTTATTAATAAAAAAAATTCGTCCAATTCTAATATAGCCATTTTTTGCAAATTGACATAAAATTTTAAAATATTTTTTTAGCGTGTAAGAATCGATTTTACAATTTTAATAATATTTTTTATAAAAGTTAGGACGATTTTCTAAAAGTCACCGATACATTACTTTTTTTTAAATCTTTTCCCTTGCGAGTTACATTGATTTTAAAAAAATCGATCAAAAAACTTAAGCCCTTTTCAAATGGTAGTCTAGATAAAATCTAGATTGTTTTGAAAAAAACAAAGTACACTGAAGTTTTTTTACGTTTTTTTACGAAAAAACGACGTAAAAAAAGTCATGGAAATAAAAATTATATTTCATACTCAAATTGAAAGGATATGGTCATAAAAATGAACCAGTATGTCATTTGTCGTCTTTTGACATAATCATATTAGTTCCACATCATGCCGCAGAGATGGCGCTGCAGTCTATCTTTTCTAAATTAAGCGCTAGAGATTTGCCGTCTTCGGTCTTTCTTCAAATAAGGTAAAAAAAACAATATACAACATACTGTATTGAATTGTTGTCAAAATTTAAAATACTACCGTACGCTCCAGCTTTGGATTGTATAGCCATTTAAACGCCACCTAGCAATTGTGTGCCCAACAAAAATAAAACACCCGTAAATCAGGCCGACAGGGTACCCGGGTACCCACCATATTCAAATGGTTGTCACTCTGACAAATATTGGCCGATTTTTGTTTTGTTTTCATCGTTAGATATAAAAACTCATCTGCTTTATGGAAATTGGCAGCAACATCCGTTTGGATTCATCTGGTTCCCGTAAAACCGGGTTTCCGGGGCTGAGGCTCGGTACGGAGACACTATTTGGGAATATCAAGTGAATTTCTGGAAAAGACTGTCAAAACCTTTGGAATAATTCCTTAAAATACATTTCTATTCCATATACCTCAATATGCCAACTTGTCCCCGGACCGGTTATTCCGGAACAGGTTCTCAGAAGGCCTAGAGTAGCGACGAACATATATAGAAGGAAACCCCAGCAATATGGGTATCAACATTCAGGAAATTTCTTCAGTAAGATATCTGTCAACATTTTGTGACCTTTTGATGACGTGTTCTCAGACTGGTTATTCCGGAACAGGTTCCGGTGGGCCTTCGAGTGGCCATAAACATTTTCAAAATAAAACCCCGGCAAAATGGGTATCAAAATTCATGAAATTTCTTCAGTAGGATATTTGTCCACAAACCAGTTTTCCGGAACAGGTATTCATGGGGCCTCGAATGGCCATGAACAAATTTAGAAGGAAACCCTAGCAGTATGGGTATCAAAATTCATGAAATTTCGTCAGTAAGATATTTCTCAACGTTTTGGGGGCATTTGATGATTTGTCTTCGGACCGGCCATTCCGGACCAGATTCCCGTGAAGCCTCGAGTGGCCATGAACAAATTTTAAAGGAAACCTTGGCAATGTTTGGCATACGGGAAACTGTACTAGGATGACCGTTACGTTGATAAGTCGTCAGATGTCCATAAAACGTTGAGAATATCCTACTTAAGAAATTTCATAAATTTTGATACCCATATTGCCAGAGCTTTCTTCTAAAAATGTTTATGGCCAATCGAAGCCATACGGGAACCTGTTCCGGAATTACTGCTCCAAGGAAAAATCATAAGAAGGTCACAAAACTTTGAGAAATATCCAACTGAAAAAAAAGTCATGAATTTTGATACTCATATTGCCAGTGCTTCCTTCTGAATATGTTTATGGCCACTCAAGGCCTCACATGAACCTGTTCCGAAATAAACATTCCAGGAACAAATAATCAAATGGCCTTAGAACGTTGACAAACATCCTACTGACGAAATTTAATGAATTTCAATACCCATATTGCCAGAATTTCCTTCTGAAATTTTTCTGGCCACTCAAAGCCCCACGGGAACCTGTTCCGGAATAATCAGTCCGGGGACAAATCATCAAATGGTCACGAAACGTTGACAAATAATCTACTGAAGAAAATTCATGAATTTTAATACCCATACCGTCAGTGTTTACTTCAGAAAATGTGTTTGACCACTCCAGGCCTCACGGGAACCTGTTTCGGAATGACCGGTTCAGGGACAAACGGTCACTCCAATGCCTACCTGTCTGGTGAACTCAGGATAACAAGGAACAAACGCTTGAGAAAATTTCAAGCAGTTCGATACACATATTGTTATGGTTCCATTGAAAAATCCCTATGACCAGCCACGGACCCTTGGGGAACCTCCTCCGGACTGGCCATTTGAAGTATCATACATCCGATGGACCCAAAACAAGAAAAGTCAATCTGCTGAAGAAATTTTAAGAAGTTGTATACCCATATTGCTGGATTTCTACCAAAATTCACGATCAGTATCATTACATCAGTACATATAATAAACTGTAAACAACAATTTTTCTTGTTCTAAAAAGTATTGTTCAGAGGCTTAATTGGGAAATGTACAATCAACACCAACAATCAATTTTTTTTCACGGATATTGTGACTTGACTATTTTTACGTTGTTTTTTTTTTTTTAAATAACGAGGTTTTCTCACGTCGTTTTTTGAAATAACGGACCGCGTAGTAAAATATCTTTTCCAAATGAAGCTTTAGAGAGTTGCCGTTCTCAGTAAAGTTGTTGAGAATGTAAAATATAGTCACTTGACATTATCAGATTAGTTCCAAATTGCGCCGCCATATAAATTACCAAATCGTTCTCTAGGAAGGTGCTGTCTTTAGCAAAGATGTTAATTTTATATAATAAAGGCATTCAAAATAATCACGTTAGATCCAGATCGTACCTCAGAGATGGCGCTGCCATAATTGGTGCATAAATTAGAACTAGTATAACAAAGTCAAACGACGACAAACGTATGTATGTTACTGAGAAAGTTAACCTAAGACGGTATTTCTCTAGCGCCTCATTTGGAAAAGATAGACTGCAGCGCCATCGCTGCGGCATGATGTGGAACTAATATGATTAGGTCAAAAGACGACCAATGAAACACTGAGAAATTTTGCCGAAGACAAAAACTCTCTATAACTACTCTGGACTGCTTTGCTCACACATTGAATTAACAACATCTATCCATTTGTAGCAGATTCCCGGTGGCCATTGTTACTGGAACCATGTTTTTCCATCACCAATTCATTTTTATGACCATATCCTTTCAATATGAGTATGAAATATAATTTTTATTTCCATGACTTTTTTTACGTCGTTTTTTGAAATATCGCGACCACCAATGAACCATGCCTGAATATTTTCATCTCGTCTTCATCTTGCTAATAGATTAGAAGACACTTTATCTATCTAATCTCACACTAACGCAGCCAATTCGTGAAGGCATTCTAGAAAATGACGGCTGATGGAAAATGACGGCTGGCATCATTTTATTTTTGTGACCGGGGCCAGGTCAACTGCGTAGCATATGCCGCAGAGAGGACTCCAAAAAATAGAGCGATTTCAGTAGAAGTGTCTGAAATCACTCTACTACTTCGAATCAAGGGAAGGAAGAACGCTTCCAACTTGCAAACAAAGTGTCTTCTGTGAAAACAAACTAATGATGATGTCCATAACTTCTTATCTGTCAAACTCTCTAGAAACTGCGCTCAAACATCACCTACCCCGCAATTTCTCCGAATTTATCTAACAACACAAAAGCTCAACGGACTGAACATTTTAATATCTCTCCTAATATCGTACTGCTCCATAAATTTAGTTCAACCACTACTTCCACCCCCCTCGACTGACGGACAAATCTGCGTTGTAATAAATTTTTATTGCCGTTGTCCACACAAAGTCCTCCACTCAAAACTGACCATGCATCGTGGCTGGGGTCACCCGTTGTAGGTCGATCAGGTTCTTGTGCAACTTCCACCCCCAGCCAGCTTCCACCTCAGCTGTTTTCTCGGAAGGAAACGCTCATTGCGAGTGGAAAACTGCAGAATCTTGTTTCCAAAGACACTGTATGCTCAATCCCGTGGGCTTGTGTTGCAGCGTTTGAGCAATGAACTGCAAAAAAAAACGAACCAACGAACGAACGAACAGTTGGAACAGATAAAAGTACTGGTTTGCGTAAGGCGACGGGAACAGGTTTTGTGGTCTTTGCACAAGTAGCTCAGGGCAGAAAAGAATTATGCTCTCTTTCCTTTCTTCGCTCGATCGGCGTAGGTTGTCGGCTGCGGCTGGCTGACGTGATCCTGGCCGGTCGCCGGAATGCCCCCAGACAAATTCTAATGGTTTTGATATGCAAAAAAAAAACAAAACATTATTGAACGAAAGCATGAGCAACAGACACTCGAGTCGATCAATCGTAAGGAAGGGAGGGGGGGGGGGGGGTACATTTCCAAAGAGTGCGCCGCGCGGAGGCCGTCGTCGAAGACGGTGAAGGACCTTGTGCTGGTTCGTGGTTTGTCCGTGGGTTTATATCGGGGGGAAAGGGGAAAGGGTTATAAACTGGATGTGGTGATTGGACGCGGCGCGTTGGTTGGATGCGGATTTTCGAGATAGGATCAGTGCGCGGTTTTTTGCTTTCGCAATTATAATGCAGTTGTTGCTTTGCATTATGGCCATAATCGAACTCCGGTTAAGGGTGATTGTTCCCTATGGTGCAACAATGTTGGCAAAATTGCGTGCAAGGTTGAAGAATTTACCTTTGGTGGAAGAAGGTTCTCGCGTTCCATACTCGAGATAAAGAGGTGGCTGAATATGGAAGTTGAAACACAGACAAACCGACGTGTTGCTCAAAATCAATTTCGGTTAAAATTGTTTGCAATATTAAAAAAACATGGACAGTATTCTAAAGGAACTGGAAACACAAAGTACGAAAAATAAATTCATGATAGATTGTTCTCTTTCTTTTAAGGATTTTTTTTTATTTATTTCTGCAGAAAAAAACCCGTAGGAGTGAAGCTTCAGTAAAGCTTCTTCTCCCATAGGCAAAAAACCTTCGTATGTTTTACAACTTTAGATACAACAGAGAGCACTTCCACCGAGTTTGAACTCTTTTAGGGAAGTGCGAAATGTAGCTAACAGAAAACATGGTTGATTCTATGATGCATAAGGCTATAAGTGACCGATAGTTGTGCATGGATGACAGAAATATGATGAATAGTCCTTTTGGAGTTCACACAGCGATGATGAATACCCTGACAGGAGGTTGATGTTCACCAGACCGGTGTCCGGCAACCTTGTTATGGCTGACAAAGATTTGATGGGCAGCTCGTCGTTCGGGTATCCACATAGTGATGACGGAGTGTAGTTATTTGTTGCAAAGCTGGAAGGTTTAAAGAACTTCATGGCGCAGTACCATTGGTGGCTTCGGCCAGACATATACAGGTCTATCTTACCTGATAGAACGCTGATTTTCGCCAGACCGAAGTCCAATTCCCTTAGCTTTACTAACAGATGAGCAGCTCGGCGTTTTGGAATCCACGGAGTGTGGTAAAGGTGGCAAAGCTGACAGAAGGGTGCCTTTGGTCAGACTGAAGTCCAGAATCCTTGGCATGCTTGACGAGGAGCTGATGAACAGCTCGTCGTTTCGGAAACCATAAAGCGATGACGGGGTGTTGTAAAGGTTGCGATGTGTTGTAAAGGCTAGAGTTCACCAGACAAAATAACGAACCCTTGGTATGGCCTGGCATCTTTTAAGGAAAATACCTGGGGATTTGATCCTTCAGGTGTTTTCTTAGAATTTTCTTGAACATGTATGGACCAAGATCATTTTTACATCTCGGTGGAAGTTCGTTGTACAGTTTGCTGACAATATACATAAATTTTCGTCTGCCATACTCGGTGTATGGCCTCGATAGCGCTAAGTGTCCTTCCCGTCGTGATGCTCGATTCCGAATAGTTCTCGTTAGTAAGATGTTATGGTGCGTTGAATTATCTATTAGGATTCTTCGAACTAACGAAAGGATTTGCTGTTCACAGAGCGCTCTAATCGGCATGATAGAGGCGTTAGCTTGTTTATAGAGTTCAACCGTAGGATGTAAGTGTGGCTTTCCAAATATAGTCTTCAAGCATCTTTTCTGAATAACCTGCAGTTTTTTCAAATGAGAACTACTGGCCATACCCCAGATGGCTACTAGGCTACTATTGTAGCCGAGAGTGGAAGAGCGAGAAGTACAGTTTCAAGAACCAGGCTCGTGAAACAAAGGCTGATAACCCCACTTATTGAGCTAAGTTTACTCTTGTGGTTATTGACATGTGCGGACCATTTCATACTGGAATCTAGCGTTAGGCCAAGAAACGGATACTCCAAAACCTTCTCAATTTCAAATCCGTTTACCTCCAGTGGATTGTGAGATGGAAGGCGTTTCCATGGCGAGTGGAAGATCATATATTTCGTTTTACTCACATTCAACGAAAAGAGGTTATCTTTGAAGAACTCCTGAAGTAAGATTATGTCCTCTTTTATTTGACGGTGCAAGTGTTCTACAGTTTCACGACGATAGCAAATTTATGTGTCGTAGTCGAACTTTTTCTTTCACTGGTAGCTTGGATAGGTCGTTAATGAATAGCAAAAACATAATGGGTCCCAAATTGCTCCCTTGAGGATATCCAGTTGTTATTGACGATGAAGTGCTTCTGTATCCTCCGATAGTTATAAAACTGGGAGCGATTAGTACGGTAACTTTGGAAAAACGACTAAGATACTCTTCTTATTCCCAAGACTTCCATCTTTTCGATAAGCAATTGATGGTCGATGGTATCGAAGGCTTTTTTAAGATCGATGAACAATGCTCCGCCAGCTGTTTGTGATCCATAGCATCATATATGTTGTCAACCAAATCGCAGCAAATCTCGAGTACTTTTTCAAATGGACGCAAGCAACATTTGGACGAAAATGAGAAAATCAGCATTGAACTTTTTTAAGTTTATTTCAATTTCTATTTGAAAACCAGACATGTTTATCCTAATTAAATTCCACTGAAAGACACATTGGTAAAAGATATTACATCAGTGTGCTTAAAAATTACACTAGAAGTGAAAATTCAAGTTTCATTTAGAAAAATGTTTCTTACAACAGTTTGCAATAGAAAAAGATAATACGTCATTTTGATAAGTCAGTATGATAGATGGCATGTTACTTGCGTCAAAATGATACGTAATTGTTGATTGACAATGTTGATACGTCGAAAAATGTTACGTCAAGTTGTCATATTTCACACAGATACGTCGAACTTATCAAAATGACGTAATACTTTTTCTGCATCAAAACGTTGTAAAAATATCTTTGTTAAAAACATCACCAGCTAAAATAATCAAATTTTTAACCTTGTGTATAAAGATCTTTACAAACGGGTCGTTAAGGGCATTCAAATAATATAACAATGATTCGCAAGGTACTTTTCAACACAAGCGACGTATGTACATTATTCCCAAAATGTGAAAAAGTGATTTTACACCGTTTTGTAAAAAGTTAGTAAAAACTTTCAGAAATATTCCATCAGAAAGTTCATCAAATATGGCATATATACATGATTTTTTAATAACATGCCATGAACAACGCGTTTGTTCGCGTCCTTCTGAAAAAGTACTCGAGAAATCTTTCCTTATTGATCATTAGCTGAATCCGGTGCAAACGCTGCTACACTTGCAACTAAATGGAAGAAAATTTAATAGAACTGGCACGTTTAAGGTTGTTTTTCGGAATAAGCATTTTTCTTGACTAAGAAGAAAATAATCAAATAAGTTATCGATTAACGGTGGATCGCAGCAAGCGCTGATCGCGGACGTTTGTGCTCTCCTGAGCTGTCACGTTTTTTTTGCGATCAGTTATAGGGATTTTTCTGTTGATATTATTTTTATCGTAACTTGTGTGCCTGCGTATGATATACACTAAGTTTTTTTTTTGCACGGTTTCTTTTTACACGTGTTGTTTTCGGTGATAACTCAGTTTTTCAAAAAATTCATAATTTTTGGTTTAAATACTCAAAATTTTAAAAACTTTATTTTGACCTTCGCATGGAAAGGTAACGCATACAACCAAAATCGAAGCAATATAAAATGTATACATGTGAATTTATCAGTTTAGTCTTTTTTACACGGTTCCATACTAAAAGTGGAACGTATCCCCCGTGCAAAAAAAAAACCTTAGTGTATTGTAGTGGATCTATGCGCGTGTGATTAGTTTCTTTGAAAAAGTATTGTTATTGATTATTTTGGTGTTGAAAAGGACTTGTTTCTAAGAGAACATCGGATCACGCAGAGCTTCTACCGGGGAAAGAAGAGGAAAATATTGTGTCGTAGAAAAAAGGTTAGTTGACTTTGACTAGTGCTGGGAAAACAGAAATGAAATCATCAATTGAGCAAAAGAAAATTTTTGAAATGAAATTTGTCAGAAGCAGTGGTAGTAAAATTCAGCTAGGTATAATATTCTAAAATGTACATGAACGACCCAGGTGACCTGGTCTATATAGTAGTGAAGGGCCGAATGTATTGATCCTGTTCAAGACCTTTTTATGTTTTATTACGGATGTTTGAATACGTTTGCAGTATGTTTAGCACAATTCTTAAAATATATCAATACTTGCATGCCTATACAACATTCAAGTGCATGGGTCTCAAACAATCATAAAAACCTTCCCCAGTCCCAAAAAAAAACAGCAAATTTTCACGCTGATCGGTTCTGTAGTTTCCGAGTCTATAAGGTTCAGACAGACAAAAGTTCCGCACTTCTTGATGGGGCGTCCAACGAGAAAAATTTCATATTCTCAATCCAGAGAAATTTGCAAAATTGGCGAATCTGCTTTTGTAAACAAACATTTCAATCGACTATTTACGAATAACAGATAATTTTTTCAAACCAAGGCCACAATCGGATAAAAGAAGGCTTCCTCTACCCAAGTTTAGTCTTAGTTTTCGAAATTGTGCGTTTGTTCGCTTAAAAACGTCAATTGTAATTGCATTGTGCATTTTGCAAATTTCTCCAGAAATGATTTCAATAGTAAGAGTAGCTCACGGCTTCCGGAATCATGATTCCACCAGCTATATATTGGGCTGCTGATGCCGAACAATTGGCGTAACCGAAAATCTTGCTAAGTAACGTTATTTTTGCCAATTTATTTGCACCAAAACATTAAAAGTTCAATAACTCTGTAAACTTTGACATTCGACTGTAGAACAATTTCTTTCTTCAAATATCATTCCCTATCGCCCCTGAAAATATTAGCACTAAGGAACCGAATACCCTGTATATAGAATCCTGCCTCCAAAAACCCCCACATGCCATGTGGTTTCATTCACTTGAATAGTTCTCGAATTAAGCAGAAATTTGTGTTTCGTTTGTATGTAGCCCCCTTTAAAGAGGTGGAAGGGTCTTAAGCTACACCAGAAACATTTGTATTTGTGCCTCCAAAACCTCCACATTCCAAATTTTGTTCCATCTGTTTGATTTGTTCTCGAGTTATACCCTGGGCTCTGGCAAAACCTTGAGGTATGTTAACTTCAACTACCAGGTCCCAGGGCTGGTCTGCTTCTTTACCATTTTGGAAAGAAGCACACTAGTGTTGCCAGATCAGTGATAATGCAGCCCAGTGAAAATGCTTCTGAAAATCCGCCAGTATTTCCTATCGACAGACATTATTATACTGAGATAGTGATCGATGGTCAAGTACAGGATTTGCGAATAGTTGAAATGTTGCACTTGATCATATAAATGCAATTGAAAAACATGCATGGTTTATTATCACAACCTAGCGCACTTTTGGAAAGCATTATCACATAGGGGAACCTGTTCCATTATTCATAATATTTGGCATTCCAGGAGTTTGAAATTGATTCATTCAATTTATCTTTTTTGTTATTAAGTTACTTTCAACTTCCAAAAATAAATAACATTAAATTTAAATAAAAAGTTAGAAATCCGATGGTTACGCGTCGTCCTTTCGTTTTCAAGTTGCGCGAATAGCTAAAAGATGAGACGAAAATTGAAATGGTAACCCAAGATGCTATGCTTGTATCAAAGCTTTCTACCAAGAGGCAATTTTACTTACATCATCCTTAGTTTTGAAGAAAACGGAGTGCGCATCGGTAATTGACGATATACTACGTTATCAAGACGAAGTCCTGTTGAAGAATTTCAAATAAAATTGAAGACAAAGCCCCCGAAATTGAATGAAAAATCCTGGTTCTACGAAACAACCCACGGAACAAGTGAACTAGACAACAGACGCAAGATAAAAATTAAGATAAGTAATAAATGTATTATCCCTCTCAACATATGAAAAGCTTTTAAGGTTGAAGACTTCGTAATTATTTTTCGAAATCAATGATTGAACTGTCCTTGTATTGATAAATCCATTTGAACATATGTGTGAGAAAATGAAAATCAAAATCTAGTCTTAAGCTTACCACTACACGTGTATCCGTATTTGAGACATGTGTTTTCGTGGGAAGTATTGTAATTTCCTGCAATATCTATTTATTTTAATAACTCACGAGGTGAAATTGCTTGCGTATCGCTTTTTGATAAATGGGTTTTCATATCACATATGCTGATAGATTAAATCAATAATAAAATTTGGACATGGACTACAGTAGTCTATTATACAAACCATCGGGTATACAAAAAAAATTATAACATTGGTCAATGAAAATATTCGTTAAATTAAAATCTTATCCGGTTACATTTTTTACATGTTGTAGAAGTGTTCCGACAATATGTTTTTTTGGTTGGGGCGTAGAACCACTGCGTCCATTGAATTGAACTTTTGTGGTATACAATATGTTTGTTCTGTCGGATGTCCCTCCCCTCGGATATGTGATCTGGACGCAATGGGTGGGCCTACGCCATCAGCATTGAGATGGCTACCAAAGATATATCCTGATATGGGAGTATCACATCTTGAATATTTTGATTGATTGCCGCGTCACATCCCAAGTAACAATTTTGGTTTTATAAGGGTTCTGAAGAGCATGAATTAGACTTCAAGAATGCTATAAAACCATGATAAAACCTGCAATGTTCCTTGGGATATCTGGCATTGATGCACTGATTTTACAGATGTGATCCAACGGACATCCTGTCTGGGAGCCTTGAATGCTGGTGCAGTCTAGTGGGGCTCTTTCCTCAGTAATAATGATGTGGGATTTCTTCTTGGCTGCAACATCTTTCTTAGCGTTCCCTGACATGATGAGCCGAAGCCACGCTTAATTATAAATCTAGCTAGACAGGTATATATTGGTACACAATGTGTTCAAGATTAATGACATTTGTAGGAAACCGACTGTTGGATTCACTGAGTAGAAGTTTGATTAAAACTACGAACGTGGCACCATTCTTATTTTGTTATTTCTCATTTCAAAGAGCTATAATAAAAATACCACACATTATAACAATGGTATACAAACAATCTTATAACGGCTTCTTTCTCGATAATTTTTCAATAATAGATAGGGACTAGGCGTGATGAAGATTTACCTTCCCACCGAAAAGTGAATCTAATAGCTGACCAAGATTGTTAGGCTGAACTTGCTGTCAGACTTTGAAGCGATTAAACGACTTAGAGTTTAGTATTATACAAATAGAAAGAAGGCAATGAACAGACAAGGAAACGTAAACAATTCTACAACAGAACTATAGAATTTAACTGAAAAACGCAGAAGACAAGAACGGACTAAGGCGGACAAAGTCATAGGTCATCCAAAAGAAGTTAGACGAGGTATACATCGACGAATTTCAGAGCAAATAAGAACTAGACATCTATTAACCTATTAACGACTGAAGAAGTTACGAAATGCCCTCTAACATTTCTAGCATAAAAAGACGCAAAGAAAAATTCTCGCTCATGAGTCCCATCAGTAAACCCTTAAAATTATACTGTTGGGACTACTGAGACATCAGACATAACTAAAACTGGTAGAATTCAAATATCTCGACGATTTTTGATTGGAGAAAACTGCTCAAACAGACTTTCACAGCACATAAATGACATTCTAAACTACAGAAAACTGAAAACACACTGACAAACTAAATATTCAAAAGACGAAGATTCAAAAGTCATGATTTATTACCGAAAATGGCTAAAAAGAATTATTGACAGGAAGAAGAAGAAAAAGAAGCAGGCAATCATCATTATTGCCTAAATTAATTACGACTTCTTCAACCTTAAGGTGCGCATCGACAATGTCTGATTTACCTTGTCATCAAAAAGACGTTTTACTGAAGAACTCAAAACAAATTTCAAGACAAACTCGCAAAACAAGAAGCAAAATCTCATCTTGAAACAAGAAAGCAAGCTCTGAATTATAGTAATATCAAGCAAAACAGGTATTTTGGAAGACATCGTTGACAATTAATCACAAGGTAATAGTTTATATTTGCAAATGACTGATGTATACTCTTCTCCCTACAGCCTTACAATCCAACAATTATACACCCCCCCTCCCCTCCCTAATCATGTTGGTAGTGATGCAATATCATTGTACACTTCTAGTGTGCACTAATCGTGTATCCGGCAAAATTCAAATCCCCCATGGGAAGAAACGTTGCGTAGTTGAATAGGCTACGATGATGATCCCCTGATGTATTATGTAAGGTTTGAGTTCTTGTACTCAAACTGGTGACCTGGCGCCTCGCACCCTTCTACGTCAATAACAACAATAAAAATAAAATTAAAACATGATTAGGTGCACAGTGATTAGTTTATAATATAAATGATCAATCTTCATTTTGTTTTGAAATTCATCGTCTACAAAACACACGAAAATTATTTGATTCGGCTTCCGATTTTCCAAATGTAAACCGTTGGGATTTACGTTACACACCTTCCATCATACCGCTGTTATATCCACCTTATTTGATGCTGAACACCAATTTGTATGCACTGTTTTCCACTTCCAACTGTTTTTTTTTTTTGTTCTCTTGAGGGTTCTCTTCACGATTGCCCAATATTTTTCATTTGTTTGGAGGGTTTTTCTCCTTGGGTACACTTTATTGGCACAACCGATTCTGAGCCATTTTTCCGTAGTGGCAAGAAGCCAGACGGCCAAAACAACACGAAACAACTATGTTTCTTCGAGAAAGGCAATCAGCCTATTTGCAAGCATTCCTTTACATAAATATCTTGGTTGACAGTGCCAGCTGTCACGAAACTCTCACTTTCTAGCCCACAGGTGCAAATTACCTGCCAAACCAAGTATTTTGTCGGGAACTTTTTTGCTGCATAAACTTATCTTGAACTTTTTCTATTTCCGGGAGCCGTATAAAACTCTTGACTTGGGAACTGCTTGAAATCAGCCCTGACGTATGTTTCATCGTCCATTATGACGCAATCAAACTTAGCCAAAAAACTCATGTACAACTTACGCGCTTTTCTTTTGGCTGTTTTGTTTTGCTTATCTTCTCGATTTAGTGTAACTGTAACCTTATATGTTGACAGTCCGACTCTTTTCTTTGCCCTGTGCACTGTGAACTTTCCCAAGTTGTTTCCGATATCTCTGGTGGCAAGGTTGGGATTGCGTGTGAAGATGCTGGCCACTATTCTTCTGGTCGGTGCGGTTTCCTGGTTTTGGTTTCTCCCTGATCCCGGCTTCCGTCAGAAGCTTTCTGATAGCTTTTAACGGGTGGCAACTAAAATTTTGGAATTTCTTTCTCAAGCTGTCAAAAAAAGACAAACATAGTTGAAGAAGATCTGATTTATTCAAATAAAAGATACATTGTCCATTGTTGAAAAAAAATTAGTGAACATTTGAAAACGGTCCGTAATCGGATGTTCGGCGAAGCTTCCGTTTGATATCGGAACAGGAGCGTTGTACGGCCTCCATGTCAACTTTGCGAATGCATCTCTTGATTCTACCAATCAACTGTTTGCAATTCGTGGCTCTCCAGTTATGTTTGTACACCAAGGAACTTAAAACCCCGAAGAAATCTTCGATTGGGCGACACTGAGGCAGATTTGTCGGGTTGTGGTTTTTGGGTACAATTGGGATCGAATGGGTATTCAGGAACGATTGTGTGTTTATGGCATAATGCGATGACGCTTTATCCGGCCAAAACACGTATTGTCCATCAGCAGGATGTTTTTGTAGAAACGGGATCAAAATTTTCTTCAAACATTCGTTCTGGTACACATCTTGATTGATTGCCAAACCAGAGGGCTTGAACCATGGCTTAGAAATGCCTTTCTTGGAAATGGCAATGTACAGCATCACTTTCTGTTCAAACTTATGTTTAAACTTATATTTTATGTTCGGAGGTGTAGTAGAACTATCCGTTGAATAGTATCGATCGTTTCCGGGAATCTGCGTCTTCGAAAGAGGGAAGTAGCTTTCGTCGTCCAAAACAAAACTTTTTCCGGAATAATTTTTAATCAACCAACGGCATTGGGATTTCAGCATTGAAATCTGTGCATCAGTATATTCCGGGGCTCGTGTCTTCTTTCGGCACTTTATTCCGGCTCTTTTCAATGTTTTGCAGATGTACTGGTGAGAACAGTTGAACTTTTTTGCGGCATCCCGTTGGCTCAGTGAATCCTTGTTGTTGAAGGCACGAGAAAGAGAACGAAGTCCTTTTGCGTCCATAATTTTGGCTGGTCTTCCACTACCTTGCTTGCGAGCAGTTGTTGGGGATCTTAGGATATGGTAAACAGTCGAAGTCGCAACATTTTCGCTTTTAAAATGTTGTACCGTATACGTTTTGCCGAGATTTCTGTGCAGTTCGTAGAACTGTACAACGCGCTCGCGAAATACTTCTTGTTTCGACGGCATTTTGAGCAAAACTGAGCAAGCATAAACAAAACAGAAAATACTAGCAGAAAGAGGAGAGAAAGAACTAACGCATACACACTCTTATTTCTCTCTGAGCTCGTTTGTTGTTGAGCATAGAGGCCTCGAAAAAATTCCAAAATTTTAATTGCCACCCGTTATAACATTTGTCACGGTTGATTTAGCAATATTAAGTGACTAGAAATGAGAAGAAAAACTAGTATTTTCCATTCTTCAGTGTCTCGTAGTCGAGTTATTAGTACACGACACTGAAGAAGTCTGCACATTGTAGACGAAATACGCGTATCTGTCAAGATAAGCAAAGGTAGTTGGAATTAAATGGAAAATACTAGTTTTTCTTCTCATATCTAGTAACTTTTGTTGAATTTCAACACATGGTGTTATAAAAAGTTCATTTTAATAACAAAATATGATTTCTCGTGTAATTTTCAATCAAAATTTTGGCAATCTTTCTAAATGCAGCTGTATTCCAGATATTGATGAAAGAAATTCGGTAGAGATGATTTGTCTTTTGAAAATAGGTGATTTCTACAAGATTAATATCTAGCTAATCGTTGTTTGTTTTTTTCAGCACTAATGTGAACTAATATGCATTTTCACATTTCAAAACCTAGTTTAGTGTCCAATACGAACGCACTTAACCAAACAGCTTCGATCAGTCATATTTTTTTATTTGCGTGCACTTCATGTAGTTTATTCGATTTTACCACTCCACGGGTAGGTTCACTTAACAGCGTAAAGACCTTCGTTTGCAAAGGGCAAAATGATGTTCGTGAGATTAGCAGCAAGAACTAGCACTGCTGGGCAACAGATTAAGTACATAGTTGTGGCAAAAAGGAGGACACCAAACAACGCCTTCCTTGCTCGAGGTTTGAAACGTTCGCTGTCTGTTGAAAGGTGCCAAATGGCCAGCTTGCAGCAGCGCAATCTGCTCTGTATCATCTCCCTCCGTAAATCTCCCTCGAGTGAGTGCGGGGCCCGTAATCGCTCCACTCGTCGCAGCAGTCGTGCTGAGGGAGGGAAAACGAAACATGATGTTTAGCAGATATTATAGAAAGAAGTTTGCCCTATTTCCCCGATGGGTCTGTCTACTGCTGTAGCATCGTCAGCAGCAGCAGGAGGACTACGATGATGGGCTAGGCCCAACAGCCTCGAAGAACCTATAATCAGCTGCTTTTTCTTTGTTGGGTAGTCGGTGCATACCATGGGAGAGATTTTGTAGGACACCGAGACCCAATCCGACCTAATTGGGTTAAGTCTCGTCGCATGCGGCATAAAGTCATTTGCTGAGATTCGATCCACTTGATACACACCGATTGATTACGCAAAGCATCACCCTTCGAATGAAGAATGTCAAAAGATCATCAACCTGATCTTCTGAGACGGGCTGACTGACTGACTGGCTGGGGGATCGTGATCATCATGCGAATAATACACAATGATCCACAGCTCCGGCAAACGATAATTCAACAACAACAACAACAGCAGCAGCCGGCTCTAAGAAGTGTTAGCAATCCGATCACGATCACGAGCGTATTTTCGACTCATTCATGATGAACAAAGTGCAACTGGCCATGACGGGACCTTTTCTCTGCACGTTCGATGGTGCATATAACCTGTATTGCGCGGCTTGTGGTGGTAATCGGAGAAAAGTCACAAGAGTCTCAGGGATCGATGAAGTAAGTAATGGAAAATCGATTGGAATGATGAGCTAGCTGTTGGGTGAGAATAATCGAGAAATGTACTCGTTCTTCAGAAGAAGTTCTTCAGAAGAAGTTCTTCAGGTTGTTTTAAAAGCTAGATGAAACGACCTTTTTAAAAATAAGTCTTGGAGCTGAAAACTTTTCAGGACGGTACAGCAGCAATTCTCAAACGTTAGTTTAATGCGATGGAATATCTGAATCAATCCGTTCGGCGATCCCCGAAACCTCCGAGAGTTAAGTATTTTTCTTTCTCTCTAAATTCAAGCAAAATTTAGATAGCCTATTTTCTGTAGCATGCAACCGTTGTACAATACCAATGGAAAAAAAGTATCAATTATTAATCAAAAAATTATCCCCTACCATGGCACAACCTTCCATTGCACAAAGTTAACACAACACGCAAAACCGCTATAAATGGCAACGGCTACCAATTATTAATGGTTGCTTAAATCTCGATTCTTGCGCCAGCTTACACCCGTTCAGAGGGACCTCCCGTTGTGGCCTGAGGGAGTCCCACCGACGACGAAGCAAAGCGGTCGTCCTTGCCTTTGACGGACTTTCTTCTTGGACTCGGTCAATTCGAAGCGTGAAAATTTCGAAACACCTCCGGCCGAATGCTGCATATCAACCCAACCCCGCATAGCACCCGGTTCGCGGCAGACACGGTGGCGATAAATTGCTCCAGGCTGCTGCCGCTGCTGCTACACAACATTCAACAATCAACCACAGACCGAAGATCGAGCGGTGCGTGTCCTTAGCGAGTTAAAAATAAATAACGGACCGATTAAAAATTTCATTGTTTCGTTCGGATTAGGCCTGCTGCCGGGCAGGGCTTGGTCAAAATTTCGAAACCCCCCGGTCGATCGTCGAATGGCCATTTAACAAGAGCGTCCATATGGAAATTTGGCACGGCCGCTTTTGTATGGATTAGTGCGAGAAATCTTTCGGGTTAGGGTTTTTTTTTTTTGGGTGGGAAAATTGCGGCACACAGCTGGTTCACTCGCCTGCTTGTTTTGGGCCGCAGCTGGAACTAAAGTGGAAATGGATAACCACTGAAGCATATTGGCATATAGGTACTCATAGCAACCTAGTTTTCTGGCCTGTCTGTGACGGCAATCAGAGATAGTAGGAATGGACGGAAGCCAGTCGGATTGGTTTTTTTTCTTCGAGTTGCTACCATTTGTGCGCTTGAACAAGGCTGACGGAAAAGAGTTAATTGCTTCATCCGATGTCTGATCGGATTATCGTATTGGAAACGATTAAATACTGACGCTGTGTATTTTTTTTTCAAAGACATTCAGCGACTCAGTCGCTAAAAGCGCAGCTACCAGAGCAAGATCATGTTGATTGAAAGTGTGGGTTCGATTTTCGGTCACTTACACTTCCCAAGGGATTAACAGTAATCAGCGCAAGGGTTCATCAAACTTGAAACGTGGGAACAATCCTCTGTTGACAGTTATCCTAGCCAGCAAATCAAGCGACAAGTAACAACTGCAGGCGAAGCAGCACAAAGCACACGTTTCAAGAAAACAAAGTCAGAACTCCGGCTTAAGCCGACCTACGCTCATCTCCCTGTGCCTTTTTGCTTGCCCGGTGCACGGCTTACAAGCCGGTGTTCTCAGTCTGCGTTGTCTAGCGTTAATAAGCCAACGGACGCGTTGGACGACGTGGGGACAAATAATTAACTGTTTGTCCCTTGGGGCTGTTTGTTTATTTTCGACGTTACTGGCCATGGGGCAAGCTTTATGGCAACGATTTTGTAATTGGAGGCAGTGGTAAATTAAAGCGAGTAACTCATTAATCATGCTCATTATGACCGTTTGATGTGTGGAGTTAATGCTCGTCACCAGAGGTTGCTAGGATAAGCGCATTCGCCGAAGATTTTTGAAATAATCTTAACTGCGGTCATTGGTGGATTTTACGAACCTTCACCTTAAGATTACTCTTTTTCCTTAACTGAAAATGAGATAAGGATTATATTAAGTCGTCTGGATTTGAACTGGTATATGTCATTGCCGTTTTAGATGATATCTAAATTTTCGAATAGATCTTTTTCGCATTCTAACTGGCTTTGGAGGTCTTTTCAACGAGCTTTCGCCTGATTCTAGAGGCAATTTCACAGTTTAATTGCGAACCTCCTATACCAAACACCAATGCATACACAGAAAAAAATAATGAACTTCAACAGGCGCGTAAAATTTCATCAAGTTTAATTCCAATCCAAAGGAGGCGTAAGCAACGAAATTGTTTGCAATCTTTCATGCGCCATACAACAATGTTTACAATCATTCTAGATTTAGGCGTTATTTGGCTTAACTATACATGAAATATCATATTATTTTCGACCAAATCTAGCATTCCCTTTATGTGCATTTGATAACGCAAAAAATACAATGTTTCTTTTTATCTGTGATGCTACAATTGAGGGCTTAGGAGTCTAGCATCATTCTACATGCTTGCTGGTGTAATCCAGTATTCACTGACTGCACGTCACTAGAATTTTGTTCTAGAGCAAATTTTAAATAGGTCGTAAGTAACATAGCCCTAGCCAAGGGGGGGGGGTCGGTTGGTGCCGTTGTTTCTTTCCTAGATCCTTCTCTTATTATCGACAGTACTGCATGTGCATGGAATTATGGGAATAACAAATTTAGGATAAGTTGAACTGAATTCATTGCATGCTTAGGTCTTTTGTTCTTACCCGAACTAGAATAGTCAATTATAGAGAAACAATTTTAGGGGTTATATAACAACAACCGCCAATGTAGAACAATAGTTTAAAGATGAAAAGAATAAGTAAATTTTGAACTGCATGAATTGAATAAGCTGCATGAAGAAATCTTAGATACCGTAGAGCGGGGTGACTTCGATCAACAGGATGACTTCGACCGCCAAGTCCGATATTTATTCAATTTAAAATTATCCTTCTTCAAGTGCCTGAATTTTTTAAGCTTTGAACCATATATATTCAGCATATATGAATATATGCTGGGGTATATGAATACATTTTGTTTTTAGCATTTTTCTATTTCCTTCGCTATAAAAAATATTAAAAAAAAAATTCTCCTTATAGTACTTTTTACCAAGCCCAACAACAAACATATATTCAAGCAATAAAACGATTTTTAAAAAAATCGACAACCACATTTTCAGATTACTTAAACATTCGTCTCTCTAAGCGAAAAAATATTAATTTTGTATATATAAACAAACTAATGGGTAAAAAAAATATTTTGATCGAAAATTAAGAGCAAACGAATAAACGCGACAACCTTCTCGAAGTTTTGCAATCTGTCAAAGAGTTTGTTTTGTTTTGTTCTGTGTTGGAGAAAAGGTGTGAAACATTTATTTCGACAATTTAATGGCATTAAGAAGTCCAAAATTCCGAGAAAGTACGTGAAAAAAGTTGGTGGAAGAGCTTATTTATAGTACAGTTCCGAATCGATAAATGCTGCATTGGAGGCAGTACGAAAAAACGATTTCGTTTCGAACCTACGCATATTAGTACCATATTTTCTTGATTTCCTATCCATTTGGGACGGATATGCGATTCACGGCAGTGTTGGCGTACTTACACCGGTGTAGTACCGAATTAAAAACGACATGAGTGAGGTATTTCTGTTTGTCTAAAATTATGGTGAACTACTAAAATAGTAATGGATGGGTCGCTCATAAATTATGTCATGCTTTTAATGGAAGGGAGCTTTTGGAATTGTGATAATCTATACACAAAATTTAAGGTCCATAAAAAAACATGACAAAGGGGGAGGGTTTTGAAATGGTCCTTTTTGCGTGACATAATTAATGAACGTTCCTTTGGGGAATGCTCCACCTCATCTGTGACATATCATCAAACGGTTTGCATAAAAATTTGGTGTTTTTTTTTATTCATTTAAGCACTTCAAATGGATAAAATGGATTTTGATCGAAGTCACCCCATTATTGAAAATTGGCCGCGGGAATTAAACAATTTTTTTAAAGTTCATCTGACATAATAAATTTTTAAAATTTCTGTGTAGTGTTATACTACAGATACCAGTACTGGTTTAAAAAATGTAAAACAAAATTTTAAAGATAATTATCAAAGAAAATTTCAAGAAATAGTTCAATAAATCATACCTTACTCGACCTTACAGAACACTGATCGCTAAACGCAATAGCTTCTCAAATCAATTCAATTCTGGTGAGTCAGCATATTGACCCATCTATGTCAGTGTGAGATCAATTGTGTTGAAGTCGACTAGAGCAGGGTGTTGTGATAAAGGTGCGCACCGTCCGAGGGACGTCACAGTGTATAAACGGAAAATGTTTATTTAAACTATTCATGATATGGGCCAAAGCGGTCGATTAAAAATCGCTGAATCATGTTTCGCTGTTTCACGGTACTGTAGTTTCATGTTATTATGAATATACAATAATTATAACCTGAAGTTTGATTCAGTATTCTAAAGTATTGTTTCTGTATCCAAGGGATTTTAATTTTTACAACTTAATAGAGCATATGCTACGATATTATCCGGGCGAAACGAGACGACTTGTATCCGATTTTCGAACCTGTCATTTAATAAGCGTGTGAGAATGCAAGTCAGCATGCTCATCAGAGCGAAAGTTGCAGTTGTCTTATCCTTTTCAAAGATTTAATCCGTTTCTATGAGCATGAGCATGATTGTCCGCCCGTGTTTGCTACTTCGTTGCTGCCAGATCAGCTATTATTACAAAGAGAACCAACAGATGATGCGTGGAACTAGCATAAATCCTCAATATTTAAAAACTGGTGATCTCAAACTAAGGCAATAATTGGCACCTGCCTCGCCCAAATGCAGGTCAAATAAGGAAAGGGTAGGAATGTGTTGACGTAATACTCGTTTTAATGGAAGCCAAGACCCCCGCTGCACGTTCACGAGCAATCACTATAATGTTGGATAACATGATTGTGTATGCTTTTAGTAAACAATAAGCTGAATTCACGCGGCGTTTAGTAAAATATTGATAGATATAGTACCGATTTCTGATTTGAACTTATATCAACAGTAAGATCTATTGGAGCCACTCACAAAATGGAATAGTGATTTACTTGCTCCAGGATATGGTGGTACAGCAAACCAGCATGGCAAACCAATATTATGGATCACAATTAATTGTGATCCCCACCACCGGTCCAACCTCCCTGCAATCCACCCACATGCGTAATAAAGCATCGACACACCTGTTCACAGCCGATGCTCGAAGCAAACTGTTTTTTCGTAAACTTTTAATTTTTACAACTGTATCAAGAAAGTAGGAGCTTGTTAATAACAAATTAACCACTCGAATGAACCAAGAAGAAAGCTGCCATCAATTTCGATTATCATTACTTCTCATTACTTCATAACTTTCAAAATTTGCTTTCGGAAAAGTTTCTTTGCTGATGAATTCAGAGCACATTGTGTACATTGTTTTTGATTATTGGAAGTTCAAAACAGTTCTTTGATTCATTGTTATCTAGTAGTACCATAAATGGAAATTCGAAATTTTTAAAAGTAAGTACGGTAATTTCCAACATGTTATTGAAAGAAACAAACGAACAAAACTAAATGAATGCAGCTGCAATAAACACGAAGAGAAAATTATGGAAAATGCATTTTAATGTAATTCAATGATACACCGATTTGGTTTCATACTACTCAGATACACTCCGCTTGATACGACGACACGATACCATGATTGCTACATACACCGTATTACATAAGATGTATCGATAGATCGTGTATCACTTGGATCAGATCAGGTAAATCGGTTCAAAGTGTATCTGAACTATTTTCAAAATATTGTGGAATAGCAGATGGAATGCATACTAATTTGTCATTGAGGAATAAAATTACCTAAATTATTTGCTGATGAGTCGTGTATTTGAATTTCAGGAAGCACATTTTGTACAAAAATAACAGCTTCGGTTCAAAAATTTATACATGATTTTCCTGTTTAGATAATATCAGTTAAAAATAGAAAATTAAAAGTAAGTTAAGAGTACACTAACCATAAGCTATAAACCACTTAAACTTAATGTATGTTTGTTAAAAGCTAATCACTCATTATTTGAATAACTATAAAAAAAAAGTTCTATTGAAACGTTATGATCACGGAGAGTAAAAAACTGTGTTAATGCGGAGTTGCTTTGTCAATGCAAAAATGTGCACTGAAAATTTATCTTTGTAAATAAGCTTTCACTCGTTTCTTAAACATGGATTTTGTACATAGACCAAATGCCTCGTTGTTGTATGAAACATTCTTAAGGGTTATCATATGCTATCATTTAACCTTTTTTAACAATGCATGAAACGAATTTTGTGAAGTTCAACCAATTGTTGCTTCTCTTCAATCGTACTCATACATGTTGGTATTACTGCTTTTATATATATTTATATAACCAACTAAACCATCATCTGTTTGGTCAAAGGCTGCTCGCCAATGCGCCCTCTCAGTGCTTGCCACCGCCAGCAACTAACCTAATCTACTTAATCCACTATGTACAACTAGGAGCTACAATATATGTGTACACATAGTCGTTCAGCCATGTTGCAGTTCGACTCAAATTAACTATTAAAGTTCTGTCCAGTTAGAATCCGGAATCACTTATAGTGTTGCAGCGGCACGGAAAATGAATGCTTCAAGAATTCAACAATTTTACAGCGGTTTGTTTGCCTAGCCACCCACTTTCTATAGTATAAATTTCACGGTGTTTCGTGCAATGCGTCAAAAGTTATTCCAGATGGAAGCCAAGAGAAGAGAAAAAATTCTGCACACCCACGTTGGTAATCCAACGTGGTCCACAATAAAAATCGCAAAAACGTTGAAAATCGCCAAATCAACCATGTATGATGTGCTTAAACGGCTCAGGGAACGAAAGAGCGTAGATCGAGTGCCTCAAGGCAAGCGTCGTAGTGGAACATATGACCACAAGATGAATCAGAACAAACCCTGGACTATCAGATAATGAAATCGCCAAAAAATACGCGGCTGCTCGCAGTACCGTTCGAAGAATTCGTTTGCGAGCAGGATATCGTTCTTATCGAGCCAGCAAGTAACCAAACAGAACGTCGCAGCAAAGTTTCGCCACCAAAACTCGAGCTCGAAAATTGTACCAGCAGGTTTTGATGAAGTACCAAGAATACCTGCTCACCGACCATGAAACCTACGTCAAAATGGATTTCGGACAGCTTCCTGGGCAAAAATTCTACATGGCGACGGCACAAGGAGCTGTTTCTTGCGAAGTTTAAGTTTGTTTTTATGGGAAAATTTGCCAAGAAAAACTGAAGATTTGGCATGATTTGGCTGCGAAGCAAAGACCAAAGTGTTCGTGACGAATAAGACGATGGACTCGAATCTGTTCAAGGAAGAGTGCCTTAAAAACCACGTACTACCTTTCATTAAAGCCCAAAAAGGTCCCGTAAAGTTTTGGCTCGATTTGCCGAGTTGCCACTACAGCCGGGAAGTCATCCAGTGGTACTGCGATAATAACGTAGATTTCAAAGATAAAAACATAAATCCACCCAACTGTCCGCAGTTCCGGCTCATCGAGAGATTTTTGGCAATAATGAAGCGGAGGCACGAGAAAAGTGGAAAAACGGCTCTGGACGCGACACAGATGACCAAAATGTGGAACACATGTTCCAAGGAAGTGTGCAGCGTTTGATGGGTAGAACAAAGAAACAAGTGCGAATTTTCATTAGAAACGAAGAGAAATGATTTGTATTGATATTTTTTTCCTTGAAGTACAGTAAATCACCTTACTTTTGTAGTATTAAACTTATTCGCTACCGAGATACAGATGATTTTATTATTCCGAATTCTAAATGGACATTGCTCTATGCATGCTAGCGTCGTGTAGTTAGTGAATTTGGAACTTATGTGAACACTCATAGGGAGGGCTTTACCACTAACTAGGACATGTTTATCAAATACGGATATGTCCTAACTGGCAAGACTCCCGAGATATTCTAGGATGAAACCAATTAATCCTTACCGAAAAGTGTCACTGCACTCATTTATAGTAACTCGAAAGTAAAGTGCCCCTAGAAGGTAAATTCTCAATTAAACCGGAATCAGATGACACATATTTGTTGGTTTAGCTCCGCACAACAATTCTGCCCAAAATTGTAGAGGTTTATGACATGAAACAACTGAGATAGACCTTTGTTTGTGCAAACGTCCATTATCAATATCCTACCCTACTAGTAAAGCATCTATCGTTTCGGTGGTGTTCTTATATTGAAAACAATAAAGCAGTAGTTTATATGCCTCCACCATGGCAGGACGGCCAACAAATCGTGGTCTTTTATTCTATTCAACAACACAACGTAGGGAACATTCTGCCCGTGTGCGATCATAATGGTGCCGTGACCAATCGTTCGATAACCTCGGGCAACGTTTTATCTGAAATATGATGTGATTGTCTAAGCCGCTACAATTTCTTTCGATAAAATGTTTAGTGCATCAGTAGGAGCTCCAAAAATCCTGTGACCCTTCCAGCTACGATGGTGTGGCCACCAAGGTAGCCATCTGGCAGAGCATGTTTAGTTCCTGATTCACCGTGGGCTTCGAGAGCCTTGATCAAGAAGCATGTTCATAAGTACGGCGAGTGCGTTTATCAGGATTTGGAGCAGTTTTCGTGATCGCTATAATGTTACCACCTAATTGTACGGAGGACAATACATCGGACTAACAACAGACTTGATCCACATTAGAAGTCATTTCATCTCGCAGTTTGGAGTACATGTGATTCATGTCTAATTCATTGAATATACCCTAGTATTATTGCGAGAAGTGCCGCATTCGTTTATAAAATTTGAGAGTGAAATTTTATATTTAAATATCTTGTGTAAAAAACATTGTTTTTGGGGGGGAGTATGTTTGTGCAAACGTCCATTATCAATATCCTACCCTACTAGTAAAGCATCTATCGTTTCGGTGGTGTTCTTATATTGAAAACAATAAAGCAGTAGTTTATATGCCTCCACCATGGCAGGACGGCCAACAAATCGTGGTCTTTTATTCTATTCAACAACACAACGTAGGGAACATTCTGCCCGTGTGCGATCAACCTTATTTCCCCCAATAAATGAAACTTCCATAAGCTGCGAGATTTGTTCCGTACAGTACGAAATTAAGTGTAAACATCGAATTGTCCACGACTACCGTGGATGAATGGCCCAAAGTACTAACCAAGGTTAATGCAGCAGACCAAGTGACGAAATGGTGAGACGGTCCCACTTTCAATTCACAAGCCTGCTGGTACACCGGACCGAGTTACCTGAGGGGAACAGTTGAAATCTGGCATACAGAGACGACAGAGCAGTTTACCACGGAGGTGGACCTCCACACAGCCTTTCTTCACCTCCAGACCATGCCATGTGATCCGAAGATTCCAGGGAGTCAAGGCGGAGTGTCCCTTTACGCAAGAACAGTTGAAGGAAGTGGAAGTTCTGATTTGGCGCAGATTTCGCAACGTTCAACTTCACAAAGAACACCCTGCACGTCCATCATTAGCACCACTTCATACTGCTACCGTTCCAGTGGAGGTAGAAGTGTTATGTGAAACGTGCTGCTACTGTGGACATTGCAACATTTGCATTATTTATCACAAATACTGTCACTGTCTACAAATCACTTGTTACTGTCGAGTCGAGCGAAATTGCGCATTACAGATGCCGACTGAAACAGATCGAGTCGGTAACGGAACTCAACTGTTAACTGTAGTGTTGAAATTTTTCAACACGTCTATGAAATATTACATCATTCAGGACATTATTCAATTCAGTTGTCTTTTTTAACAGTCGAAGAATACGTACTTACATTTTTCACTTTTGTTTTGTCAATAACTCTAATGTTTTTGTTATTCAGAAAACTTGATTGGGACGCTGTTCCAAAGTTGTTTTCATAAGTTATTGTTGGATCAAAGCAACACAACCTCAGATGTTGGAGCAACCGAGCTGCATAAAGGGCGAACACGAAATTATTGCGACACATTCAACAGGGCATAACTTTTTTACCATTGGGTAAAAATCAACCAAATTTTGCACACTTTCTCATTGATGTGTATTGTTTACATGCTGTTAAACTCGAAGTCGTGTTTTCCGATTCAACGAAAATGGAGGTGAACCAACGCGAGTCGAGAGAACAAATTCTTTCCAAACACCTGGAATTTCCTGACCTGTCGCACCGGCAGTTGGGAAAAATGTTGAACATTCACCATTCAACCGCCTCCAGAGTGTTGAAGCGGTTCCAGGAGCGGTTGACGTTGGACCACGGCAAAGGAGCTGGAAGAAAACCAGGACCGGAGAACAAAAAGACGGAGGGAAAGGTGAAGCGGATGATTAAAGCAAATCCCAACGTCTCAAGCCGTGATTTGGCTAAAAAGATCGGCATGTCGCAGAGCTCGTCCAGAATGCAAAGAAGAAAGCTGGACTACATACATACAAGGTACAGAACTTCCCAAACCGCGATAAACGGCATCAATCGACGGCTAAAACTCGGGCACGGAAGCTCTACGAGAAGATGCTGACAAAATATGGCTGCTGTGTGATGGACGACGAAACGTATATAAAAGCCGATTTTAAGCGAATTCCGGGGTTGGAGTTTTTCACCGGCAAGAGCAAGTTCTATGTGGACGACAAATTTAAGAAGAAGAAAATGTCGAAGTTCGCCTCCAAATATCTCATTTGGCAGGCCATCTGCTCTTGCGGACTGAGGAGTGAGCCTTTCGTGACAAAGGGCACAGTAAATGGCGAGATCTACAAATCTGAGTGCCTCGAGAAGCGCCTCTTGCCGTTCTTACAGCAGCACGACAAAACTTCGCTATTTTGGCCAGATTTGGCATCATGCCACTATTCTAAAAGTGTCCTGGAGTGGTATGAGGCCAATTCTGTCCATTTTGTTTCAAAGGACATAAATCCGCCAAACTGTCCGGAGCTGCGCCCGGTGGAGCAGCACTGGGCAATGATAAGCGGGAACTTCGGAAGAGCAAGAAGACAGTCAAAGACGAGAAGTCAAAGAAAATGGAAAAAAAAACTGAGAAACTGGTACCGGATGACACTGTAAAGACTTTGATGGAGGGCATCAAGCGAAAATGCGTTCAAAATTACACTCAAGACTCCATCGATTAACTTTTCTTTTGATTTTTTAAGTGAATATATGTATAAAACTACCCTAAAATTTTGGTTTGATTCTAAACATTATAAGAAAATTGGCATGACATTTTCGGTGTCGCAATAATTTCGTGTTCGCCCTCTAGAAGTTTTTAAACGGCAAATTGGTGAGATGTTGCCTGATCTCTTCTACTACTCTTCTTCTCCTTTATCCTTAGATATCCTTTACAATATTTTTATCCTAACACTGAAACGACTCTACAGTTTTCTTTTTTTGACTCTTCCAGTTACAGTGACATCGTGTGAACGTTGCTTACACAAGCTGAAAACATACAACAAGCAATACGAGTTGGGGCGTCATTTTCTTGATTTGCCAGGGGCGCCACCAACTCTTACTACGTCCCTGGTGTTTACCATATTTCAATAAAGTGTATTGTGCATTATGAAAATTTATGGTCATATTTTATAAAGGTTATTTTTATGGTTTTTATAAAGGCTTCGTTAGTGATTATCTCTTGAATTTCAGGGCAGCTCTTTCCTGATCTTCGACAAAGCCCTTTGCTGGAATTCTTGGAAGTTTTCTCCTGAACTTTAAGCAAGTTTCCTCATGAACTTCTTGGCAGTCACTCCTGATTTTCTTAAAAATTCACGTCTAACAACCCAACCTAACCTCCCAGGAACAGTTGCCAAGTCTGTTATTCTGAAATTAGTTACTGCCTAAACTCACGATGAATCCCATCCAGAACTGCAGGAGTAATTTCTGCAAAACTTTAGGAAAGTTCTCTCTAAAAATTCTCGAAAAAAAATTTTTGGAACTTCTTCGGAACTTCGGGGAAGTTTCCTGAATTTCTGAAAAATTCTTTATCTACTAGGAAGTACCCCCTATACTTCTGGAAAGCTTCTTTCTTTTTTTTCTCGGAACTTCTGGGAATTCCTGAACGTCAAAAAAGCCTTATTCTGAACTTCTGGAATGTTTGATTATGAACTTCGGGAAAGCTCTCTAGTACTTATGAGTAGTTCCAACTAAGCTTTTGGGACTTCCCTTCGGAACTTTTGGACAGTCTTCTCCTGAGCTTTAGAGAAGATTTTTTGAGAAATTCATCCTTGAACTTATAGGTAGGGTAAAGTTTTTGCCACAGCTTTTTCTATTTGAACATCTGATAAATCCCATTCTTAACTCCGAGGAAAATCACACCGAAATTTTAGGAATGTCATCTCTAGAATTACTAGGAAAATAAATTTGTTCTTCCTGAACTTTTGGTATGTATCCTTCTGAACTTCTGAACAAATCTTCCTCAAACTACTACAAAGGACCTACTATTCTTCTTAAAAGTTTATTTCTGTTCTTTTAAGAGGTTTCTTGTGTACTTATCTTGTGAACGTGAACTTTAAAAACTTCTCATTCTGAAACTCTGAAATGTTCTCTTCTGTATTTCGCGAAAGCTCTCTAGCATTTCTAAGCTCAGAAGTCCTTTGCAGCAATTCAGAGAATTTTGCATCTTAATTTTTAGGACGTACTGAGCTTTGTGGAAGTTTGTGTCGGTATTTTTGAGTAATTTTAGATAGCGTTCTTCCTTGTCAGTTGCCTCCTGAACTTCTGGAGAGTGGTTTTTCCTGGACTTCTGGAAAGTTCATCTTGCATATCTGGGAAAACTCCAAAACTGAAATGTTCCAAACTTCTAAGTAGTCCTGTCTTTAAACTTCTTCCTGAAACTCTGAAGTCCACCCCTGATTTTCTGGGAAGTTCTCTTCTTAACTTCTGGGAAATATGATCTTGAACTTCAAAGATGCTTGTTTCTTAATTTTTTGGGATATTCCTGCTTGAGATTAATGATGATTATTGTCTTAATGAATTGAGATCTTGGACAATTTTCTACCACTTCTGTTTGGCTCCAAGCTCCACCTCTTGCGATGTCCACAATGAACTTAAACAGTTTAATGAGACATTCGAACTGATGGTGATTTGTTTTGTTTTATTATTTAGACAATTTTTGCTAGAATTAAATTGTTTTTCTGTTAATTCACCTGCAAAAATATAATGGTTTAGTGTGTTTCTTACCTTGCTCAGTCAATTACTCTGAACCGATGAAAAGCGCATATCAAAACAAACTATTTCACGACAAACCTATCGGTCACTAGTTTCCGAGCGATCGATTGAGTCGACTAACTCGACAAAATTTCGTCGATCTCGACAGCTGTAATAACAAAATTGATCTGCCGAGCATCTGGATGTTCGGAATGGATCAGAAGAAGTGGGAGCGTCCGGCAAACCGGAACTACCCGGACGAGAGAATGTTGATGAACCCACTGTGAAGTAGTCACCGAATTTCAAGTGACCCCCCTCAGTGATTACACCACTGAGTGGCAGGCGTGGTAGCTGTCACTGAAAAGCATGGATGTCAGCTCCCTAGAAGCACACTTGTTGCCATTCGGTTGAGATAACATAAATATGACTTGCTAAGTCACAATCAAGTTACATCAACTAATTATGATCGTAGTGTGCTGCTTGGAAGGTGAAGAAGGAAATCGGATAGGAGCAAAGGAAGAAATAGTAAACAGTAGGGCTACTTAGTAGCTGTTAAATTGGAATTACAGAGAAGCATTAAAGTGAATTGATAAAGAAATCTCTGTGGTTTATTCACAGATCGGAGATGCATAATAACGACCATCTAATAAAGATTATCTTTTTTTTTTTTTGTTGGGGCGTAGAACCACTGCCACTGAGTTTAGATTATCTTAGTAAACATAAAACCTGTTGAATATCGATTGCAGTTCAATTATTTAATAAGTTACATTTGCATATACGGCTTAGTCATGTGACGTGTACCTTGCATATGTTTTAGCTATTTCTTATGTTCTAACGGACGCTTGCTTGTGTCAGTCTCAGGGCAGTGTAAAGTGATGATTCACATAACAGCCTTGTTCTAATATATGTCCTCCTTTCACAACACATTGCCCGCGGCCCATAGGATCCATCTCCATTGACATGCACGTGCTTTAATAATGACCTCAAAACAGACCTCCTCCTTCCAAGAAACGAGATTTATCTTCGAAAAACCAACAAAAACCGCACACCTGAGTCCAGCGATGCTCAATCCCCAGCACCTCAAACGGTGAGGAGGTCATCTAAGGTTCCCCTTACTTGTGGCGCAGGGTCCAAAACGTATTCACACAAAACTCACCGAAAGAGCAAGACGGTCAACCCCGCGTCTGGAAGCCACGTCCAGCAGACCAAAGATTCTTCTTTTTTTTTCTGTGGGGTCTTGCATCACCAGCAGCTCCGAGTTGAATCTTCACAGAAAACGAAAACAGTTAAGACGATGTTCTCCCTACCCCGTCGGTTTTTATCGTGACTGACGGGACTTGTGGAGGTTATTCGATCTTCTCCATCTGCCGGAGTCAGAAGATATGAATTTTGGGTGCGGTGCCAAGATTGCTTACATACCTAGGCCAAGCTGTGAAAGGGGTCAACAGTATTATTTGCCTGGGCGTTGATCGTGCGCACCACACTCGGCGATCTGACCGCAACTTTAAGCATCGCTCGAGCGGGATCGGGAAGGGAGGTGACTTAATTTATGAACATGTCAGCCCGATCGAGCTCTCACCTCGTCAGATTGGGTCGGCTGTGCACAATTTGCGTGTCTTTTGTCTGTTTACAAACTGCATACTGGCAGCGATCTCGGGGGGTACTGGCGAAGTTTACTGTTATGTTTCTTCGGTATGGGAATCCACTTAATCGATGGCGAAGTATTAGACGGATAACGCGTTTTAATTTGTTTTGACACGTAGAGCTTGTTCGATTTAATGGACATGGCTAGGAAAGTATCAGTCAGTGTTTTGCATAACTGGGTCTTGCAATAGCAGCTTAGCGAACAGTTGAATTCAGATCGATGCAAAAGGGGGAGTGTGGTCATACAATCTAAACCTCCTCAATCCCACAAATGATATCCCCCCCTAACGAGCAAGCGATAGCGAAAAACAATAAACGACTTCAACGCCTGGCGTCGAAAGTAACGACGAACCCTCGAAACAAACAAACAAACAACAAGAAGAATCACAAATCTTCTTCCGTTTTGATTGATTTAATTATTTCTGGATGTACGCAACGTTCGAAACTGTTGAAAATGACCACCCCACAATGATAATTAAAACCATTGGAAGGTGTAGCCCGCCCCTCGGGGCAAACGAGCAGGAGGAGTATGAGGAGGTGATAATGTTTAATGACCCTGAAGGCATTCACTCCTCTCGGCTGCCCAACCGCCGCTATGATGATTATGATGGTCGGCCGCCGCCAGCCAGGAACTATCTCTTCTGCCGGCCGCTGAAAAAAAAACATGATCACTGTTTCCATTTGTAATTAAAAGAAGAGAGGAAAATGATATGCCGGGGGGGCTTTTTCAACGATGACCGTGACATTAACAGAAGTGTAAAGGAAAAGATTAAATTGTTTCGTGGCTCATAAAATTTCCAAACAAAGCATCAGTATCTGACCGGCCCTTCCTTTCCAGCTCGACGACGGCCATAAGAATGGTATTCCCGTCTTTATTTGTGTTTCTTTTTCTGTGGATGTTTGACAGACCGTTGTTATTGTTGGGTGATTTACAAGGGCGATAGCGATATCAACAGGCCAACAAGGTGCTACTGAATGCAGTGATGACGGTGGCACGGTGTATAATTTTGACATTAAGCCAATTGATATCGATCGTATTGTGGGAAACGTGGGTATTTTGGGAATTGAAAAAAAAACAAGGCCTTGCAAGGCTATGGAATGTTTGATGCGGGCAGCAATTAGTTAAGTAGAGGATTGAGCTACAGAGAGATCCCGTTGTTTGTTTGTTCATGGAAATTCAGTGGGTACTCTCCCTAACTTCTATTAGTATCTTAAGTTTATGATACCAGTAATGAGTCATAGAAAGTCTGTTGGTGTTGAATTTGAATACATAAATAAATAACTAACTAACAAATATTGGAGAACGTGAGGAACTATCTCAAGGAATCAAATATACTTTTCCACATGCCAAATTTGGTTCCATTTGCTTCATTAGTTCTCGAGTTATGCAGAAATTTAAGTTTCAATTGTATGAGCACCCCCCCCCCCCCTTCTATAGAGAGGAGGGGTCTCGAACCACTATAGAAACATTTTTTATCTCAAAAAACTCCTACACCCAAAATATGGTTCCATTTGCTTCATTAGTTCTTGAGTTACGCAGAACTTCGTGTTTCATTTTTATGCGAGCCACCCCCCCCCCTTCCCCTAACAGAGAAGGGGGGTCTCAAACTATCATAACACTATCATATCATTCCCCGGTCCCAAAAACAGACAGACAGACAGACAGACGCACTGAGGATGAGAGCAGAGGCTGCCGAAAAGGTTTTTGAGGACTGCCAAAAGGCAACGGAGAAGGCTACGGTTGATGCATTGCAGACGTCAAAGGAACTCCAGAATCCACGATCGGAGAAAAGAAAAAGGGACACGCCAGGCGATGAGGGGGAGCTGAAAAAGCTCTAAAACGAGGAAAAAAAGGTGAAGGCAGTGAATGGCGCACTGTCGGCAACCAGAAAAACAAAAAGAAGAAAAACCAGTAGCAAGTGAAAACTTCAGGAGAGAAGAAGAAGCAGATGTCTATGCCTCGTCTGGAGCGAAATAAGGGTGACGCTCTATATGTTGAGGTAAAAAGTGGAACCACGTACGCTGAACTCCTCCGAAAAGTGAGAACTGATCCGGAGTTGAGGAACTTAGGGGATAAGATGGTGAAAACCAGACGCACCATGAAAGGTGCGATGCTTTTCGAGCTGAAAAAGCATCCTGTCATCAAAAGCACAGCCATCAGGTCGTCGAAAAGTCTCTTGGTGAGCAGGCAATCGTTAGAGCTCTCTCACGGGAGACTGTGATCGAGTGCAAGGATCTTGACGAGCTGTGGAGGGCACTGAAGCGGCACTGCGATCTTGGAGATGCACCAATGACCATCCGGTTGAGGCAGGCGTACGTTAGCACACAGACGTCATTTTGCAAGAGACTGCACAAAGCAACCGAGATGCATGCTTGGCAAAAGAGAGGACGGAAACGGCAGTAAGTCGGCAGGTAGGCCGACAGCAGGTCAGCAGTAATAGAGGTAACCCAAATAAACCTCAATCATTGCGCCATAGCACAGCAACTGTTGTGGCAGTCAACAACAGAAACAAAGTGTTAGTTCCAAAAACGGAAAATGGGTAGCAGATGTAACGTTAATGGCTGCGATACAAGTGATGGGCAGATTCCCCATCCAGGAAGTAGTGTCCAGTTTATGCAAAGAGTTCGTGATCGCCAAAATCAACGGAATCTTTGTATGCAGCTACTATGCACCCTCAAGGTGGACCATAGAGCAGTTCCACAAGATGCTGGATGCACTGACTGAAAATCTCATTGGAAGAAGACCAGTAGTCATCGGAGGAGACTTCAATGCTTGGGCTGTGGAGTGGGGCAGCAGATGTACCAACGCTAGAGAGTGCACCCTGCTAGAATGTCTGGCAAAGCTGGAAGTTATACTATCAAACGTAGGTTCCGCCAGCACTTTTTGCGAGGAAGGCCGTGAATCCGTCATCGATGTTTCTTCCTGTAGTCCGTCGCTAATCGCAAATATGAACTGAAAAGTGTTTGAGGAGTATACCCTTAGCGACCATCTGGCGATCCGTTACAACATCGGCCAGCGAAATCCGGTCACAATACGAAGGACAAATAGTTGCGAGTGGAAGTGGATGACCAAGGTTTTCGACAAGGAACTCTTTGTTGAGGCACTTCGGTTCGACAACAAACTCACGAACCGAACCGCGGACGAACTGACGAATACGGTAGTAAGAGTAGTAAGAGTATGCAACGCAACCATGCCAAGGAAACTGGAGCCGAGGAACAAGCGGCGCCACGGTTACTGGTGGAATGAGCAGCTCAGCATCCTTCACGCTAGCTGTCTCAGAGCCAGAAGCCGTGTCCAGAGAGCTAAAACCACAGCGGCCAGGGCCGAATAAAAACGAGAGACAAAACTGAGCAAAACGAACTGCTACAAGGAGCTGTTCCGCTGATCGTTCACCACTGGGCCGACGCGTACCGTATTGTCATGGCGAAGATCAAAGGCCCATCAATGGCTGCAGAGCTGTGTCTTCAGGGTCCATCAAAACTGAAGGTTATCGTATATGGACTTTTCCCGACGCGCGATCCAACGACGTGGGAGAGAAGTAATGTTGATGGCATCCAAGTCTCGAACGAGGAGCTCGTTGCAGTGAGGGTTTAAGGTGAAGAAGGCACCCGGACCGAAAGAAATCCCTAACGTGGCTCTGAAAGTGGCGATTCAGGCATTCCCGGACATGTTCAGGGATGTGCTACAGAGGTGTCTAGAGGAATGTCATTTCCCGGACAGGTGGAAATTACAGAAATTAGTGTTGTTGCCGAGTCCAGGAAAGCCTCCGGGGGATCCAGCATCGTATAGGCCAAAATGCCTGTTGGATACGCTTGGGAAGGGGATCATCCTCAACAGGCTGGCGAAATTTACCGAGAGCAAGTACGGGCTATCGAGAATGCAATTCGGTTTCCGGACAGGGATGTCTACGATGGATGCCATTGACAGTGGTCGAGACAATCGTATAGGCGTCCAAAAAGAAACGGAGAGGCGATCGACATTGCGCTGTTGTAACGATGGACATTAAGAACGCCTTCAATAGCGCCAGCTGAGAGGCTATTGCCGAGTTGCTGCACAGAATGAGGGTCCCTGATTACCTGTAAAGAATTCTAAAGAGTTGCTTCAGAGCTGGGTGCTGATCTACGAGACCTCCGTGGGGCGGAAATCGGTGAACATTACGGCGGGAGTTCCAGAACATTAGAAGTGGTGTACAACGGGGTGCTGTTGCTGAAGTTTCCCAAAGGCGTAGTGATCGTTGGCTTTGCGGATGACATCGTATTATCAGTGAAAGGCGAAATACTAAAAGAAGTGGAAATGCTTACTGGATGCAGGGGTCGAAGCAAACTGCTAAGCGGCACAGCGAGCAGAAATATCGTCATCGGAGGGCTTACCTTAGCCTCGAAGCATGTGCTGAAGTATCTGGGTGTGATGATCGATGACCGGCTAAATATGAACAGCCACGTAGATAATGCCTGTGGGAAGGTGGTTAAGGCCATCAATGCGGTAGCCAGAATAACGCCGAATAGCTACGGACCTAGCAGTAGTAAGCGACGAATACTGGTTAGTGTATCTGGGTTGTAGGTTGCTGCGCTGGAAACCAAGGGAAACCGGGCGAAGTTGAACAGTACATTCAGGCTCATGGCCATGCAAGTCGGGAGTGCGTACAGAACTATAGACATCACTCTCGCGGAGGGCAATGAATGTTATCAGCGGAGAAATAGCAGAGGAGTCCTGTGGTGATATAGATCCACGGTACAATAAGTCAATCGAAGTCGACAGCCAATGGACGAACTAGGACATGGGACACGGTCCATCGAGCGCTAGTCATACCGACTCGATCTGTTACGGGAAGCATGGAGTGTTCTTCTATTCAGTCTCTGACCATGGTTGCTATCGTGAAACAGCCACCGTCAGTTGCAAAACCGGAGCACGTGGTCTTTGACTGCCCACGATTCAGACCATTGCACAGTGAAATGCTTGCCATCACCGGGCCAGATACCAGCCCAGTTAACATCGTCTATTTAATTTGTATCGTGACGAAAGTGCTTGGAATGCGATCAACGGAGCCATTACACAAATCATGTCGGCTCTACAGAGAAAATGGCGGGAGAATGTCTAACAGGGGTAATTTGCCTTTTGGCAATGCGGCACCCCAAGCCATCACCGCCGAAACACTTTGGTATCGTTTAACCCCTTGTTTGTCAGCTGGTAATTCACGTAAGCATGCTCCATATAATAGATCAATTTGTTTGTTCAGAGACACTTCCAAAGTAAAGAACTTATTTATAGTTTGATGGACCTGTACACAAAACAGTCTTTTTTTAGACGGGATGGAAAATTTGAAAACCGACACTCAGAACTCAGGGTGTGCGGATGAGGGTGCTAATTCCTCAGCCCACTCAAAACCCACCTGTGCTTCGATCCCCGGCTCTCTCCGGAACCACCCGGTTCCCCGGTATTACGCACCCACTTTGTCTAACAAAATAGGTCTTTAGTAGTTAGCTCTTGGGACCTGACGCTGGTCTGATCGAGATGATTCTTGGAATTAACCGGGTTCGGGACGTCTGGAAGGAAAAGGCCTTCCAGATCATCCCTGTCATGGTACCTGCCTTTACGGTACCTGCCGATCCTCGTGCCGTAAGGTCCTAAATCGTCCCTGTTCCCTCATGTCGCGACCGCTTACGGATGCCTGCCAGTCCTCGCGCCGTGCGCTTTCTCCGTAGTTTCTTTAGCCGTTAAGGGGAGCCTAACATTTTCAGGGTACACCTGAACAGTCTAATCAACTTCAAATGCGGAAGCTTCCTTCTGATTTCCATGTTTGTGAATACTTCAAGATGCGAGATTGAAATTGTTTTTCTAAATAAATCTATTTTGGCTTTCGTTAATTGAAGAACACACATTCAGTTTGTTGTTAACGAATGAACTGACAACAAGTCACATATTGATTTTGTCTCGACAGTTTCCGATTTTAATGAAATTTTGTCCATATGTAAGTTTTTACCCAAGATAACATTTTTCATAAAAAAAATCCTAAAATTTTCTATAAGGGCCTATGTAAAATATGAGCGATGAAATATGAACTTATAAACGTCAGAGAAGAAGTTGTAGGTCATTCAATGTTCTTCAAGAAAAAAAATACACTGAAACTAAAAAAAATGTAAATTCATGCTAAAAAACATAAAACATTAATTTTTTTGGAGGCTCCACGTTTCGAATTTTCTAAAAAAAATTCGAAAAACTTGAAGTTATATCCTTAAATAGAGTGAAGAGTTTAAGACGATCACTTCTGTAATTTTTTAAATCATTGTTTTGAAATTTTTGTGATATTGAGTTTTTTATAATATATCTTCACCAAAAATAGACTCTACGTATTTATTTGGAATAAAATAGCACATAAAAACTTTTTTCGGAAACCCAGCCGTTCTGTAGTTATTGCGAATTTTAAATAAAGCAACTTTTGTTGTAACAATATTTTCAGCCATTTTCAAATGTTAGTCGAAATGTCCACAAAAAATGTATTTTACATGATAGAATATTGAATAAGAAACAAAGCTTTCTCAAACATGGAAGCTGTAAGCCTTATTTTTTTCTGTTTAGACGCAACGGAAGCAATACAAACTGATGCTATCTGAACATTTTTGCAAAAAACTGTAATATATCGGGAATTTTTAAGCCTCTCGTTGAGCAGTCAGGTGAATTTTTATGTATTTCCGTGTCTGAAACAAATTTCTTTTTGATAAATTTCAATACAATGGAGTCTGCCATACATTTGAAATTCAGATAGGTACAAAGTCAACAAAGTGCTATATGGGGAAGTTCTTCACCTCATGAATTTAGTTTATCTTTCATAGCTTAATTTCTGTTATTAAAATTCACAATAACCTAAGAATCATTTATAGCATATCCAAAAAATTTATAAATATTTAAAAACAAAAAATTAAAGAAGTGACCATCTAAAACTCTTCGCCAGCTTTAAGGTCATAACTTCAGCTTTTTTAAAGGGGGAAGTCCTTTGAGAAAATCAAAGTTTTATGTCTTTCAAGCATGAATTTACGATTTTTTTAGTTTCAGTGTATTTTTTTTTTCTTGAAAAACACTTCATTACCTACAACTTTTTTAAGACGATATACCAGATGAAACATTTGCGAAAAAAATTTGTTGGAAAAAAATTAAATTCACATTTTAAATACGCACTTATAGAAAATTAGCCAAGGATAATTTTGAATTTTTTTAAATGAAAAACGTATTTTTGGGTAGAAACCAACATATGTTTTTTTTAGAACCCAACATCTGGACAAAAATTCATTCAGATCGGAGACAGTAGGGTCCAACCTGTTTGCTATTCTGGCTGGAAATACTCAAACGTTACTTCGTCTCTCGAAATAACACTCAATATGAAAATTGGTTTATTTATGAATTTATTTTATGCTCATATCTTTAAATATTTTCACACATATTTATATTTGTAATTGAAACTCAAATCATTGGTTGCACCGGCCATAATCATAAATTACTCGAAAATAATTCTTCGTACTAATATGAACTCTATTCTGGCAGAATAGCAGTTTTGATTGCATTTATTAAAACATAGTATACACATCAAAATGCCTCAAATGCTGGATCTCGAATCGAAAGAAAATTGTCGGCTCGAGCATGAGAAAGCAAATGCTCGAATCAAACATTTTCGATCGATTCCCTCAAATGATAGAACTTCACTGATAAATTCACACATTATTGTGCATCGATAATGCAGTTGTTTTTGCTATGGTGAGGCGATGAAACGAAATGGAATGACACATTTCTTTCTGAGTCTGTGCGTAGATTGTTTTATACAGTACAACAATTTTCAATCATTTTTTGCCTCATCGTCAAGCGCTTGAACTCTCAAGCTCTCTATGTGCTAAATTTTCAAGGTATCTTTGAAGGCACCCCTAATTAAACCCGAAAAATGAACGGAACCTAAACAGAAAAAAATGATGACTTTTAAAAGACGCCTAAAATTTCCCCTCGTTTAATTTCAAACCAAAGCAAGCGTAAACAACTTTATTGTTTGTAATCTCTCATACAGCATGCAACATTGTTTGCAATCATCGATACAACAAACCTAATTTCAGTGATATCCGACTTAAATTTACATGAAAGGCCCTAATAATTTATTCCAAATCTTGCATGCTCTTTATGTACATTAGATAAAGCAGAATATTAAAGGTTTCTTTCAAACTGCACAGATGAAAATTATTAATTTTCACAGGTGCGTAAAATTTTCTTCGTTTAATTCCAAGCCAAAGGAGGCGAAAACAACGAAATTGTTTGCAATTTTTCATGTGCCATACAACAATGTTAACATTCTTCCATACAACAGACTAGATTCAGGCGTTACAGGCGAAAATTAACATGAAATATACCAGTATTTTCTGCAAAATCTAGCATTCTCTTTATGTGCATTAGATTAAGCAGAAAATTAAAGGTTGCTTATTTTCGGTGTGTAGCATTCTTCAAATTGCTCAATTGTATGAATTGCTTTCAAACTTCTCAATGTCAATATGAAATGAGCGCAATCTTTAGCAATCAACTACACCAGAACACATCAGGTCAAGTTATCCGAACCTCTTCCAGCTCGTGCAATCACAGCCAGTTGAACTTCGATTGCGATACACCTCTTCTGCTCGACTGGTTACCTCTTAAAATCAGCGTGAGATCTTCTTACTATTCAAATCCGAGTTCTGCACCATCGTCTCCGACACAACCTCCAACCTCTTCATCAATTGTTTGAATCGAACCGCTCATTGTGCTACCGACTGAAGTCACCATTTCAATTTCAATATACCTACCTGTTGAATTGCTCCAACTCGAGAATCGGTAGGCAAATGTCCCAACTCTAAGCAAACCCATCAGTGTATGATTACTTCATAAACACGACACCATCATTCCGAGATGAAGCTTCCACTCTTCTCCGTAGACCATACGTGACTCTTGGGTCAAACTCGCTCCACAGGCTTGGTTGCAAATCGACACTGGAGCTGCCATCTGGTAGCGACTGGCTGAAACACACCGGTCAATCTGTGCTGCCCTAAGTAGATTTGTCCATACAAGCGAAGCGAGACTGATCATCGATACTGGGAGATGAAACACGAGCTGGCTACAAACAACTCGACCGATGACGAGACCAAAAAGGCCGCCTCTAATCAAAGAAGAATAATGGGAAAGGAATGAGCCGGGTGTGTGGGTGAATAAATATTTTTTGTTTTGCTCTCCGCGGTATAAAATCAATAATTTGCATATTCATTAGGTCCAACTACTACTGTTGTTGGCTGCAGGTTGGTGCGGCGCGCGGTGAGGTTTCAATTGGTACTCGCTGCTTGCGCGAATGATTGCGCTGTAGCTTTGCTGGTAACTGGTTCGAGTGCGGCTCCATGTGAGAATAAATTCATGCGAGCAACAACAAATACGCATCGCATCGGTATTTGGCTTGTTTGTATAAAATTGCATTATTTTTAGATTTTCAAAGATGACAACATCCCCAAACTCGTCGTTGATTTTTCCTAAAACTAAAGAACCACCCTAGGCTCGCATCAAGCAGCTGACACCCACGCATCCTTGTTCGTTCACAGCTAGCTCACATAATTAATGGGTTCAATCAACGTCACCCTCAATCTCCCCCCGTTCGACGCCAATCAAACGAATAGCTAATCATGTTTCTCTCCTTTCCCTGCCCTCTTCCCTTTAGGCATACCTGCGTGCCATCAACAGCGGTGTGGACGACATTCGCGAGCTGCTTCTATCGGAGGAGGCCCGCCTCGAGCTAGTCCCGTCCGGCCCGCAGCTGGTCAGTACCAGCACAAAATCGCGCAAGGTCGTCGACAGTGAGGACACCGATGTGCAGCTGCTGGCGCGCCCGGACGGAACGCTGGTAACGGAGAAGACCCAAACCCGGCAGCACGAGGTCCTGTTCGACGACGATCTACCTGGGGACGAGCGGCTCAGCACCGGCATCGATCAGGTGGACAGCGCCGCGCGGATCATCGATCAGAAGGTGAGTGGATTGGGGGGGCGATGTGACCTTGAGCAACCTGTTGCCGTTTGGTCAAAATATTTGACCAGAGGGACTGGTTTCGTTACGCTCTATGGATGCTGATTGACGACGGCCTTCGACGATCAAATTAGCACCTTCCGTTATTTGAATACATAAAGGAGGAGTCGAAAGCAGGTTTCTGCGGAGCGGAGAGTTATTTGGTAGTCGTAAATTATCGAGTTCAACCATAGATGGTGTCATTTCGCAAAAGGTCGATTGGAATTGGCTGCTGTTTTAGTTTTCAGCTTGTTGCCATTTCCAATGGCCAGGTAATTAAAATTTCAGGAATTTCAGGAACAGTAAAAACAAAAATGTGAAACCAATAGAAACTAGTTTTTAAAGGGTGTCTTCAAACTTAAATGTACATTTTCATCCCCACATTTTTTTACTTCAATTTCTATGTAGTTTCAAATCACGAGTAGGGTGAAGCGCTATTTTTTGTTTTCACTTCTATTAACGAGAAAAAAAGTTGCTTACTAGATATATTATTATGAATGTTGAAACATTAACCATAAACGATAAATGGGCAATTTAAGGGATTTACTAAGTGAAGTGAAGTAAAACCAATTGATGCTAAACCACGTATGTAAGAATGTTCAGAGGCCTACCGAACCTTATCAGTCAGAACCTAACACTCTGAAAAAATTTCACGTTCAATCAACCTCTTCAGAAAGGTTATGTTAAGATTAAGCAACTTTGACATTTCCTAGAATCGAGAGTTACAGTAACAATCAATATGAAACCTAGTGATTTGAAATAGGTTCCCTGTTGTAGAACCCCTATGTCCGAAGTACACCTTGCAATAATTCTTGCGCTTTTCGGTACCTTTCGGTACTAGTATCTTTGTTGTTGTTTTGATTCGTTATGTTATGTTGTCAGGATGTTTGAGAGCGTGTTGGTATGAGTTACGTTATTAGGGGCGAATCATTAAGCTTGGGACTGAACTTGAGACCGGTGTGCTAGTACTTCCTGAGCCAAAAGTTTATTCATTTTCTTCATGACTATCCACCCTCTGGTTACAGGGTGCGGCAGGAAAACATGCGTAAAATTTATGATATTCTTTTTCAAATCCTTTTTTAAACTACTTTAATTGAGATTTTCGAGTTCAGTATCTTCATTAGGTCCTTTCAAACAAATGTACTCGTGTGCAGTGTTGTAAATAGTTATTCCGACCCAATGCGCTAAATTTACCAACAACTCGTTCCAGAAGCTGATTTTCACAATAACTTGTATGACGATATTTTTGTGCTTGATTCTATTAATAGATATGGTTTACAATGTGTTGTTCTAACTTTAAAACCTAAGACCTGATAGCGTAATATCTGAATATTCAAATGATATTCATCTTTGAATATCATTTGAATATGACAGTGAATATAATACTTTCTGTATATCAGTTAGGACAATTCACTTTTAGACAAAGTTGTAGAATTTGTCAAGGACTACAATTTTATCATAAACCATATCCATATAGTCGGCTGTTGAACCAAGTTGTCGGTAAATTTATCCAATTTTACAAAATGATTTTTTCAGCACTGCTCGTGTGTCTCCCATTTATAACAAGAATTCCTCAAGACGATGCTGAAAGCTAGAAAAAGCCCTTCGATCGTAGTACTTCAACATCGGCTGCCATTTGCATGTTATAACGGACTTCAGGGTCTTCACACTAGGGTGAAATGTTCGCAGGCTTGTGTTCCAACAAACGCCTACATCGAATAATCCAATAGGTTATGGTCCGGACTGCTTTTTTTTCATTAAAGCCTGTCAAACTTCATGTTTTCCATTAAAGCCTGTACATGTAAAATTTGGGACATCGAAATAATAGCAGTAAACAAACTTTACACATAATTCAACAAATCCGATTGTTTATTTCACAATCATAGAGTTATATCTACACTCAGCGAATTAAACTTTCGATATTTATAAGATTGCATTATGATTATTTGCTATAAGAATTCAGTACGAATTTCATATATGTATCTTATGAAATATAATGATGTTGAAAAATTAAAAATATGGAGCAGCCTGGATTTGAACCATAAACGTTGAGGTTATGGGTCCATTGACTTACCCACTAATATATGTTAAGACTTGTAATCAGGGAAGCTTAAAAGCGTGCAAGACCAACTTCGTGTGAAACAAAATCTGTTCATAAGTTAGCCTTATGAAGTTCCAAAGCATCAGTTCATACGCTCAACTTTGTGAAGTTTCTGTAAGATTTATTTGGCTGAGTGTACATTAGATACAGCTGTTAAGATGTTAATCCTTCTTTTGCAAAGTTTTCTGAACTTTTGTTTGGTACACTGGTCATAATTTCCTCTACGGTATCCTTAGATACGCCCGCCATGACGATTCTTCTTAGTTTCGAAGAGTTTCCGCTGAACCATAGAGCCTAGTACTTCTCAATTGGGGCCAAGTTCTGGACAGTTTGGCGGATTGGCTGTTTTTAGCAGGTATTTTACCTTTTGTAACTTATACGATTCCAGGACGGATTTCGCATAGCGACAATAGGGAGCTGGTGAGTCGTGGCTTTTGATAAACGATAGCAACCGCTTTTGCAGACATTCTTTCTCGTAACACATTCTTATTGATATGTTGCCAGTCGAGACGAAACATTTAGATTTTCCACCACAACTACAGATGGCCTGTCTACTCAAAATACTTCTTCGGGAATTTGGACAACTTCTTTGTCTGTAAATGCTCGGCTTTGTGATAGAAAATGCCAGATCCGGGAGCTGTCTAAAGTATTCGAGTACGTATGTTCCGACGTCCATTATGATACAAGAAAATGTTTGCAAAAAATTATGTAAAGCCACATCACGAGATAAAAAGAGAGAGAGAAAGAGAGATAGAAAGAGAGAAAGAAAGAGAGAGATAGAAAGAGAGATAGAAAGAGAGATAGAAAGAGAGATAGAAAGAGAGATAGAAAGAGAGATAGAAAGAGAGAGAGAAAGAGAGAGAGAAAGAGAGATAAAAAGAGAGATAAAGAGAGAGAGAGAGAGAGAGAGAGAGAGAGAGAGAGAGACAGAGAGAAAGAGAGAGAAAGAGAGAGAGAAAAGAGAAAGAGCGAGAGAGAGAGAGAGATATGGCGGGAGAAAGACCACGCATTTTCAAAACTTCTGCATTGGAATACTCTATAGAGCTTCATTGTGTCGACTTCGTTGCTTGGCTGTTTCTTGTTGAATGCATCCTACTGTTCGAAGTTCGATCTTTTTGAAGAATGAATCAAACCGTTCGAAGTTCGATTCAAGTTTCCTCACGATCAGACTTGCGATGACCACATCTATCAGTTCGGGAATGACGACATCGCTTATTTCTTCTGCCAGTTCCAGCTTGTTGTTGATCTAACAAAGAATCGATAGACCATTCCACCATAGTTGATATTAGCTCAATGGAGCTGGCTTCATTCCTCGGGAGTACTGTTGTAACTCCAATGACACCGTTCGACCAGTAAGTTGATTTCAGACACACGGCTTCGACCGAAAACTTGTCGTCGATCCAAGGGTTTCTTCATCCAAGCCAAAACTATTTGGCTATCGGACCACAATTTAATTTCTTGGATATCCAACTTCAGCGTCGTAATAACCTTATCTACCCGCTTGGAAAGCAGTAAGGTGGTACACAGCTTCAGTCTAGGAATGGTCATCTCACGTTTCGTCACCTTGCCTTGGTCATCCACAGATTTTAAACGTCTTCTTGGACGAGAAACAGGTATTTCTCCGGGTCCCAACAGAAGTCGCAAAGCCTAAATCACTTCATTTGCGCTGGAATCCTGGATCGGCACTAGGGTCTCTCGATTCAATGCAGGAATTCCTTCAAGCACATCCTCGGAGTTGGAATACCACTTTTGGATTGGGAATCCACCTTTCAGCATCGATGCTTCCAGGTCGAGGCGTAACTTCTAAGCGGATTCAATAGACATCATAGCTAGAAACAAAGTTGTTGAAGTGCCGTAGGTTATCGTGAACAGCTCCAAGACCTTCAGTGCTTCAGACGAGTCATCGCGCAAGAGGCTTTTTTTTGGTATCGAATCTGGGAAGAATCAACGAAAATTTGTCAGTACATTTGGATACTTCTACGGAGGAAACGTAGATGTGGATCCGAAACGTAGGCACGATACTGAACAGTTCACTTTGACTGTCAGGTCCACTCATCAAGCAATTTCACCCAAGGACAGCTCAATCGTTTTGTCTACGGCGTCAAATACAACACCAAGCTTCGTGCTGCCACTTGATGGTTTTAGGATACAGTGATATGGTAGATAATTCGTTTGGAGACCGGCAGGATTTTCTTACTCCCTCACTTCACGGCAGTGGCCCAACAGGATTGGTATTCGTTGATGAACGCTGGCATACTGAGCCTTGCAGGTCTGGATCTCTCGTCAATCTCTTTCCAAACGTCGGAAACCATTTCAACGGCAGACATCTTGAGCATCTCAACTGGTCGACGGATTCACGGAAGGGTAGCTGGACCTTGAATCGTCTGTCCTCGTAACGACGATAGGCACGTTGCAACAACGTTCTTCGAAGTCGTCCTTCCTGAGTCGTCACGACGTTACGCGCCAAGCCCAGCGATTTCCTCTGGTCGAAGAAACCAAGCTTCAAGCCTGCCTCCAATCCATCGGTCACAGCTAGGTTGGCACACACTGAAGAATCATCTTTCTCTGTTCCTGCCAACGAACCAGCTACGTTACCCATCCGGAACTGCGTCTCGTACAAGGTAGACAGGTGATCTGCAAGTTTGATTTGGCCTCTGTTTCAAAATGCTTGAAGATAGGTTCAGCAACAAATCAGTTCTTCAACCGCATCGTCGACTACTGAAATGAGTCGTCGGCCAACACGATACCGGAGGGAATATGCCCGGAATCAACTCTCACGTTTGCAGACGTAATGGTACTCAGTCACCTTCTGTGTGACGAGGCATGTAACATTGGCAGTGAAATCGCTTTAACTGAATGACATTCTCACCGCCACTCTACATGGCGTATCTAGGGAGCGCTAGAACAGCTGATCGAGTACTGCGGCAAGTTCAATTTTTCCATTATAGATTCCGTCAACAAATGGAACTGCGATTCGAACAGCAATGCTCGAACCTGGTGGATGTGGCTCTTTTTGGAACGAATGTTGACTATCGGCTGCTTCGCTAGATAGGAATACTGACGCACAGGCCGATCACAACGGGTACAGGATCCACTTTGCTGGCTTTAGGCAGCTCAGCCAGCCCGTAGCCCTTTGGTCCTCACGCGCTGCTCGGGAAAGCGTGGAATCCAGCTCTGTGGTGCTTTTTGGTGCCACTTCCCAAGATTTGTCACTGTGACACGTTGCACAACGATGGCCTTTCCTTCCTGTGGCCGTTGAAGCAAGATGAGCCCTTTCAACGTAATATTGATGCTGTTCTATGGTCATCCTGGTGAAAGGTTGGTTACTTGAAATTCTGGAGATGCCATATACAAAAGTCATACGCATATTCCGGGGTCACTTTTGCAGCATGCGAGGTTTTCAAAGATCCACCCATTTAGGATTGAGGCTGCGCTAGAGGGGGCAGTGGTCTCCTCACCGTTGCAAAATTCCACGCATTCCAGAACACTCATGGATCTGATCATTGGTACTCTAGCAGTTCTGACTGGTTCATGGAAGCTTCCCAGATTTCACAGAGTCTGGTCATCCCGGAACACGTGTCAATAGGGCAACCACGTGAGACAGCCTCCGTTGGTTGAGTTTGACGATATTGCCAACGTGATGATGCTTACCACTCGTCTACCAGGTTGGGTAGATCTTTTGACGACTTCTTGCAACCTTTTTTATGTTCAGGCAGGACCAATCGATGTGGGACTTAATGATCACCCATTGTCGTCCGTAAATGATTACTGCTCTGTATCTTCTCCAAATCGATCACCTGCAGCATCTTTTAGCGAGTTTCCTAGGGGAGTCACCGGTATTCGAAAATAGAATATAAATATGTTTTTTATATATGTACATTTTTTTTCATATATGTCAAAGAAAGTAGTTTTTTATATACGCATCTTTAATGCAAAGGTCTAGCTCTTAATACAAACTTTAAATTATTATAGCAATACTTCAAATACTTGTTTTGTTTTTTTTTATTGCACAATTTTATTTATTTGATTGCTTCTAAACTTTTTTTTTTTCATTATTTTGTAAAGGATTTGTTTATGTAAATTTTTTAATTATGCTTTTCAAAGGTAAAATTTATAATTTTGCTTTACTTCGTGATGGATACTTTTGGTGATTTTTTTGTGTGTTTTTTGACGTAGGACAAACGCTCCTCTGTTTTTCTCATTGGGGTAGAATTTAAAAAATCACGTAGAGACCGTCACAAAAAAGTGGTCAGGTCTCGAGCTGATATTATCTCAGTCATTTCTCAAGAGATTTTCAAAAACTTCGCACCAATCGATCGGAGGTAAAGGGCGATACGGTCAAAATTTGGTCAATATCAACTTGACGTATTTCTTTCAATTTTGCATTTAAAAACCTGAACACCCCTCATTTTGAAGGTGTGTGTGTGTAGAATGTTGCTCCTATTTTGATTTTGGAATTCACTCTTCAGTTGTCAAAATGCCGTCCAAGCAAGAAGAGCAGCGTATCAAAATTTTGCTCGCGCATCGCGAAAATCCGAGCTACTCGCACGCAAAGTTGGCAAAATCGCTAAAAGTTGCCAAATCAACCGTTACAAATGTAATTAAAGTGTTTGGGGAACGTTTGTCGACAGCCAGGAAGTCTGGATCGGGGGAAATCGAAAACCGGAAGCCGCTGAGACGACAAAGAGAGTTGCCGGTAGTTTCAAGCGAAACCCTAACCTATCTCTCCGAGATGCCGCAACAAGCTGGGTGTATCGTCTACAACCGTGCATCGAGCCAAAAACGAGCCGGACTATCGACTTACAAGAAGGTAGTGACTCCAAATCGCGATGATAAACAAAATACGACGGCCAAAGCGCGATCCCGGAGGCTGTACACGACGATGCTGACGAAGTTTGACTGCGTGGTAATGGACGACGAAACCTACGTCAAAGCCGACTACAAGCAGCTTCCGGGACAGGAGTTTTATACGGCAAAAGGAAGGGGAAAGCGTAGCAGATATTTTCAGCACACGAAACTGTCAAAGTTCGCAAAGAAATATCTGGTTTGGCAAGCCATCTGTACCTGTGGCTTGAAAAGCAGCATTTTCATAGCTTCCTGGACTGTCAACCAAGAAATTTACGTGAAAGAGTGTTTGAATAAACGTCTGCTGCCTTTCCTGAAGAAACACGGTTGTTCCGTACTGTTTTGGCCGGATTTGGCATCTTGCCATTACGGTAAAAAGGCCATGGAGTGGTACGCCGCCAACAACGTGCAGGTGGTTCCCAAGGACAAGAACCCTCCCAACACGCCAGAGCTCCGCCCAATTGAGAAATACTGGGCTATTGTCAAGCGGAACCCAAAGAAGACCAAAAACTGCTAAGGACGAGCAGCAGTTCAAGGCAAACTGGCTTTCTGCGGCGAAGAAGGTGGACAAGGTGGCTGTACAAAATCTGATGGCAGGGGTCAAGCGTAAGGCCCGGCAATTCGGATTTGGAAAAGCGGAAGCCTAACTGAATATTTTTCCTGAATTTTATACTAATTGAACTTGAAAAAGAAATTTAATTTGATTTTTTAAATAAACGATTTCACCGATTTACACGCGTTTTCCCTTGACCAAATTTTGACCGTATCACCCTTTAATGGTTTCACGCAATCAATTTATTCATTTCTGGGCCACATACTATACAAAAATTCTTAGATATTAAGCCTTGTCTTAAAAAATATATTAACTTCTCTTCAAATCTTAGAGGGTCATAAAAGACCCCACAAGGAAAATGGCTGTATAAAACCTAGACTGAATAAAAGTACACCGTCTTCTAGGTAAATTTGAGTTAACGATCAATTTTTTTTAGGGTGATATAAAAAACATTAGAGTAGCCTCAATTGACGACCTAGGAACATTGTGAATATGTACGTGTTCAGGAAGAAAAACTCAATGCCCCCTTAGTAGGTGTAAAGCTTTGTTGTAGAATATGGTACATATGCATACGCATTATTAAATTCTCGTTTATAGACATTAAATATTTTTGTTTCTTTCTGGGATGTTCTAGGTTATACAACAAAATGCACTTGAGTTGAGAACTTAGGATCACCAGTTATATAAGTAGCTTTTAAGGCATGTACGACACTTATTGGAATGAACCTTCGAAAGGTCAAGCAGTCATCTTTTGATAATTTTGTGATGTTCTGAGAGCCTACCCAAACTATATCCTTGAGTTCAGAGCTTAAGATCTGCAGCAGTAACTACAGAGCTTTTTTTGGGCAATACAAAATTACGCTACGTGTTCAACCATAAAGTGCAAGTATATTTCTCGAACGTAAAAAAGACATCATGAGATAAACTGGGATGCTCTTGGTCATCCAAACTGTTTTTGAATTCAGAACATTAAATCTACTGTTGTAACAGTAGGTTTTGGAGTGTTCAAATGAACAATATTCATTCAACAATATGTGACATTATGTAAAAATCATGACTCGTAACGCTGGTAGATCACCTTTTCGTGGAGCGTTACGGGGTATCAGATCTACCATTGAACCCTAGTCCAAATTAATTCAAACTAGGGAACATATTTGTTCTTGTAGTCAACGGAACATATAATGGTCCGTATTACATTTTAAGTCTTGTGAAAAACGACATTACTCGGATTGATTCACCGAGGATGAGATTTGAATAAGTAAAAAATAGTTAGTCTTCATTTATGTGAATTCTCATTTTCTATTTGATGTTCTATAGTTTGAATTGGTTAGAACTAGGGTTCTCATGCATGGTCAGTATCGAAGTCACTGTTTGTTTTGTAAGCAATGAATCCGGTTTTGACTGATAAAGGGGCGCGCCTTTGAAGAGTGCTATCACTTACAGAGGGTTTGAATAGCTGAAATTTTCATTAAAACTTCATTCATTGACAACAAAACAAACAATGACAACTGTAACAACACCGAATACTTCATCATTTCTCAATAGTGATGAAGTAACTCGACATGCACAGACATACAAGAGATCAAATTACTGGTCGTAGTGGTTTATGTCCCGAACATAGGAAAAAATGTGAAAATCGGGGGATATTCTAGGTTATCCAAACTGTCCTTAAGTTCAAAACATAAGATCTACAGTAATAACAGTTGTTTTTTGGGCTATTTGTATTAAAACATATTCAATGAATCTTTTGAAAGGTCAACAGTCATTATTTTATAACTTTGTGATTCTCTAGGTAACCCAAACTGTTCTGGACTTTACAACTTGAAACCTACAGTAGTTACAGTAGCTTTTTGGGCTACACAAAGTTACGCGACGTATTCAAGTGTATTCAGTGAACATTTTTGAACTAAAAAATACACAAAAAGATAATCTTGGGATGTTCTAGGTCATCCAAACTGTCCTGCCGTTCAGAACTTAAGATTCACAGTGGTAACAGTAATTTTAGGCAACACAAAAGTAACAATAAAGATTTGAACAGGTCTCAATTGAAATTCTTAAAGGTACAACATGGCGTATTCTAGGTCATTCAATCTATCCTTTAGATCAGAACATGAGACCTACAGTTGTAAGAAAAGCACTCTGAAATATACAAAGCTGCGATGTGTATTGAAAGAAATTTATTGAATATCTTTAGAGAACAACAATCATTATGAGATAATCTTTGGATTTTCTAGATTATCCAAACTATCCTGGAATTCAAAACATAAATTATACTGCTGAAATTGTAGCTTTCTGGAGCAAGCAAAGTAGCAATATGTATTTGAACAAATTAAGTGAGTCGTCTGGAAGGTCAACAGATATAATCAGATATCTTGGGGTGTTTTAGGTCACCAATTTGGGATATATAGTCGTAACATTAGCTTCATAATCAATGAAAGCTGACGATATGCATTCAAACACATTCAGCGAATCTTCTGTTAGGTCACTAGTCGTTATCAGATTATCTTGGGATGTTCATGTTCATAACAAGGGACCTTGAGTTCAGAACTTAAGATAAACAGTAGTAACCGTAA
>JASCZW010002060.1:0-94139 GCA_034211315.2 Aedes japonicus | reverse complement strand
GAAATGATATACCATTACTAACCTTTGAATATCTCCTACCTTCACCCTCTTTTGGTGGTTAACTTAAACTCAACCTAATATCGCCCGGAATTTTATAATCTTCCGAATGTATCTTCGAAGTAGTGTCGAATATAGCTCTCATGAAGATATTTATTTGAGAGTCGAAACTACAAAACAATAAGCAAGAACTTATCGTGAATTTTCGCATCGCAACCACTCGCTCCAAACGCTTCGAGTTGTACTCGACAAGAAAAATGTCAACATTCAAACAGATCATGCCATGTCACTCTGTTCGTTCACCATCGCAAACCGACTTCTATTCTGTAAAAGAAATGCTCTATTATCGATCCTTTCGACTTAAATCTATCCAACCTGTGGCTAGGTGGTGCGCAACTGCACAACGGTAGCTTATTCCTGTATGCCCTGCAGCGACATCAGAAGTGGCATCGGTAGTCGGTCTCGCATAATTCCTCTGTCGCTCCATTTATGGCCTCTTCAATACAAATTGCTTTACGATCTGTACGTGTAAGGAGGTTTTATCAGCCGACGAAGATCACCGTACTATTATTATTGTTATAGACGCATTGCCCGGGTCGGCCGGTCGGTCGGTCGGTCGTTCATTCAACTGCAACTGCTGCATACTGCTCTTGCTCTGTCACATAAATTGCATTATACGGAAGCCTGTCCCGAGCGCGGTTGAACCATAATGGAAATCGATATTCAATGGATGCCCAAGTCTTCGGCCCGGGCGGCGATGGAGCGTTTGGAGGCGATAAATTCAGCACTGAGGCACCTTCTCCAGGTGGTCAGATTTCCCGCCAACATATTGACTAGCAACAATGATGGCGAGTACGACCCATAGCGAGCTGAAAATGGGTGGAAATTTATAATGTTTCTCATCCCCCTCGGTATGATCCCGCAGGCGATTAGAGCTTTCAAGTTTATGTACCGCACACTTTCGCTCCATCGAGTCCGCGGGTGAATTCCAATTTTGCGAATCGCTATGGCCTCGATTGACACCATTCGATTGCATTGAACGCACAAACGGGTTAGGTTCGAGCGGGGTGGAAACCATCCGAAATAGTCACCTGATAAATATTTACCAGCTTCGAGTCAAATAAGATAAAGTTGGACTTTTCTCAACGGCCACGTGAAGCAAGCAGGTGCTGTGTGGAGTCTGAATAAGCGATAGCAAAAATCCACATTCAATCTGTTGAACGAACTGTGACAATTTGTCGATGAATCTGGCGGGTATTTGTTCCCCGGTGGACATGATCGACAAACAACAGCTCCGCAAAAGTGCTGTGACAAATAAACGGGAAATTCCTCAGAAGTACCAACAGAGAACAACAAAGATCAGTGTAAGCGGCGAGCGTGCTTGATTAGTATTCATGACCGGCTCTTGCTATCATTGTTGCGCATTTGTCAGGTCGCCTTTGAGGTTGTTAGTACGCGCAATTGCTTCGGTGGGAAAGGGGAGGCTGTTGAGAGAGTTGCAATTGCAAACTTTTTTTTATCCCGCTTTGAGAAGAGTAGAGCGCGCTCGAGACGCGATTTTGTGCAGACAGTGACAAGCATTCGGACGCCTGCTCGACTCCCCTGAGAGGTAGCCTTCAATGTAATACTGATTAATATTACAAATTGTAGTAGTGCGGTGAATCTTAATTTCCTGCTGATGTGAGACGTTTCGGAAGAACTTTAATCCCAGTTTGTCAGAAAATTATTGTTGCAACCCTTCCGAAAAATCCTTGACAACCGAACACAACCGATCCTCGCCGACAGCCCAATTTAAATTGAAACCCATCCTCGCTCGTCATATCAATTAATTTCAATCTACTCGGACAAGGCGCCAAAAGAATTAACATATAAATTAAAACTTCACTACCTTTCAACGGCAATCGATAGCGCGGATGTTTTTTGCCAAATTCGTGTGCCCTCGGTTCCTCGCTTTCAGCTGCCAGCGAGCGTTGAAGTCACTCATATCGATATCATTCATCAGCCGATGCCACGTCACGTTGGTCGGGCACCATCATCGTCAGCTCGTTCAACCGATAATGATGGATTTGAAATCAATCCGGGGCACTTCCCATCGGTTTTTCGAAATAAGAACAACAACGATCTTCAGCACTGGGGAGGTAAGGGGAAGCAGTTCACAGTTTGCTTTCGGTTAATTATACATCAATCAGCCCAAACAAAGTGAGAGGTTGGACATTTTCAGCAGCACTACGCAGCTTGACTTGATGACTTCCTACGCTCTCGTTTGACTAATTGGTGTCTCACGCATGTCAAGTACCTGACGTGCTTCAAAGCTGTCGTCTAGGCAATGCTAATTTATAGTCATGGGAACTTTGAGGTGTTGATTTGTACGTTGGTTTGGCGCTGCAGACAACCGTTTAACTAATAACAGCACAATGCTTCAAAAGCAAAACCGGCTCTTGATTTGGGAATCGTAAATTTCGAGGTTGATTTATTCAAACATCTCGAACTGGAAACCCCCTCCCGAAACGTTCATTATGCAATGTCCAGTAGCAAACCAACGGAAGGAAAAGTCGTAATTTACCAGAGGACCAATTTACGGCAACCTCAGAAGCTACACACCAGCCCGATGGATCCTTCCCCATCAAAACAAATTAACCTCAATGTTTGATCTTAATTGCGAAGCTTCATTAGCGATCGAGGGAGCTGCATGTCATAAATACTTCATCGCTGACCAAGAAATACGGTTCCACCCTTCGGGGCGTTTAATCTCCCCCGGTTGAATTTTCGACAAACAGAACATTGCGCAGGGCCACACGTTCATTTCGGTTACCATTCATGCGAGCAACATAATTAGTGCCATATTTTAGCTGCTCTTTCAACTTTCTTCAGGGAGGGCCTATGTAGAGGGATGCTTTTTTTCTCGGGTGGATTTTCTTCCTTCATATGTCATTGTACAATGGAAGTAAAAAACTGTTCGGTACGTGCACATGCAGGAGGAGAGGGCTTTCGTTGAAATTTACGGATCAATTTTTTGGTGCGTAAGTTATGGGTCGGTTATTGAATTTTATGGTTTTCAAGCTAAGAGATGGTGTGAATGGTTTGTCCTATTGGAAATTTCAATTTGCTATAGTTGGTGTATTTTTTTTAAATTAATCATGCACTCTTTGCTGATCACGAACTTTTCAATTAACATAACTTTTCTCAATTATTAATTTCCAAACAACCAGTTTTTATGAGGAAATAAATCCTAGATAATGAGGTGTTTAACGCGTCAACTTTAGTATGACAATTATAATGAATCTTGTTGGTGCTCACAAACCAAAAATTTCCACAATTGAATGTCAGGTACAATTTCCAATCCTGGTTATTGAATTCTTTAGTAAATGCTATACATTGATTTGCGGGATGTTGAAACACATTTTTAATGATGATGTTGATTGAGAAGGAAATACTTTCTCATCATCATGAGGCTTTAGGAGTGGGTAGCATTTTTTTGCTAGAACAAAGTTGTGAAGAGATAATATTGATAGTTCCATTAGCGCACGGCAGGCAGTGAAAATTGAATAGAAGTAGTTTTTAAAATTGAGCGGAGGGCATTGTAAGGTAGCGTATTTCGAAGCAAACACACAATTTTTTGCCAAGCATCCGCATGCGGCGTAGGTCAAGGCAGAAACGAATCCACCACCTTGACTGGCAAAAGAATGTGCGCTTGATTGTGCTCATATACTACCGGTAGCTTAAATGGTTCTAACGAACTGTCTGTTCACACTCTCAAATCTTCTACATGGGAGAGAAACTATCTTGGGTTTATTTTTGGCATACGACTTCTGCTTTGCTGTCCACTTCTAGAGCCTCGTGGTGATGAGAAATTATTTCCTCTCAAACAACATCACCATAGATCGTTACTCCACGTTTGGGAGAACACAAAGTAAAACTATATAAGTATGAAATTTTTAAGCTTTTTATTTATGGCTTGTTCACGAAAAAATATGGATACGCATAACTCTGGAAATACTTCATCAACGCGAGACAAATTTCGCAGACTGATCAACGTATGTCTTTTAATTGTGTAAAAGCAATTTTTGTGACACTACAAGCATAAAGATCGAAGATGGCGTCGAGAGAAGAGCAAAAGCAAAAAGCAATTGTGTACGGTCGCAATGAAAATTCGGATCTGTCAGTCAGAAAACTTGCAACAAAAAGGTTGGTTTTCCTGCAAGCACTGTCCAAAACGTTCTTAAATCTATCGATACACGTTTGACAACAGCCAGAAAGGCTGGGAGCGGAACATATACGGATCTCAGGATACACCAGAAGGACGCGAAAGTGATGCCGACATTGCAGAAGAGATCAAATCTTTCGATAATTACTGTTGCTAGAAAAATAAAAATGTCCCCAATTTTTGTGCATACTTCCAAGCATCGACAAGGTATAAAGTCGTTCAAGGTGAAAACTGTACCGAACCGTAATGATAAACAGAATGTGACGGGTGAAACCCGGCTCGCAAGTTGTATCGTGAATATTTGACGAAGTTTTCCTGCGTGATAATGGACGATGAAACTTATGTGCTGGAAGTCTTTAAGCAGCTTCCCGGAATGTCTTATTATACTCCATGTAACGGAACGGCGTAGAGGAGCGTTTCGGGTTGGAGAAAAAGTCCAAGTTTCTCAAAAATATTTGGTTTGGCAGGCAATATGCATCTGTGGTCGATCAAGCCAAAGCTTCATCACTACCAGAATTTGAGCCGTCATCACTAAAATCTAAGAGATCCCTCGATCGTCGAGCATCGATAGCCGGAAGAATAAGAAAACGCAAAGTGTATGTGCGCGTGCGGTGTTTAGCAGTGAGGTAACAGAGAACAGAATTTAATGTATCCGTGCAAAAATAGGATGGTGGTGATGGCCAATTTTGACAGTGTAATGAGAGTGTTTGTGTGATACGTGTACATACGCTCACGAATGCATGTCGCTGGTGTTTATTGATCGGTACAGGAGTGAACCGGAGAAAACTGTACAGTGCTGCCAGTGCAAACTGTCTTTGGATATTCAGTAGGGGTTCTGTGAGATGGTTACATCATGGTATCACACCGATTGGTATTTTCACTGTATTTATCTGTTCACTTTTTTTAACAGTATTTTTCACGTTATGGATTGATAATATGGTAAGGTTTCAGGTTCATAATTAATGCGCGGGTCCATCTAAAGTTGCAACAGGGCAGCAATCTGCAGATATGTAACTAAAAATAGAATTGCTTATATCATTTTTAATTGTAGCATCCCTGCACTATAGTTTTTATGATAATTTATATGAAATTTTCAGCTTAACAATTATGCATGTTTGTAAGTTCAAGTTCACCCAACCGACGCTTTGTTGTCTGTATGTTGTTGCTGATATACGTTTTTATAACTTTTCATTATCATAATTCTCACTCATTTTAATAATTTTGATTATGAATGAATTTTTGATTATTATATATTTGCTCATTTTTATTTTCAAGGAAACGTATACAATTTGTTTATCTTTTGGTAGGTCCACTCGTCATTTTAATTTTCTTACTTTACAATCCGTAAAGGTGCCCTATTATTTCTCATTTTATGCTAAATATTAGGCAGTTTCCTCATCACATGAAGCTTCAGCCATAGTTGGGTACACAATGTGTATTGTCATTGCTGTTGTTTTTATTATTTTAAAGATGCTCGAAGGGAGGGGGTTCTTTTTTTCGTTCGGGATCGGGGTGATGTTTCCTGTATGCTACTTGCCAACCGAAACACAGCAAACACACTTTTTGGTGGAGGATACTGCTTTTGGATTTTCGATGGTGGGAAAATTGTGATGGCTCCTTCAATCCTCCAATCTTTAAACCTTTAAGCTGGAAGTATATTGTTATAATTATATATTTTGTTTAATTGCCTATGAGCCTCATATTTCAGTTTACATTTATCGACTACTGGTTGAGCTGTACAGAGGATTATAGCTGTATCTTATTATAATTTGCATATCATAATTGTTTTCATTAGAGAAAATAATAATAACAATAATGAAATATCATCTTCTTCTTAGTAGAATGGAAGGTAATTCCAGGTTAAGTAGATATTTATTGCTTTGTATCACAAGACATTCTACTATTAGTTTAGATCATCAGATATTATTTCATTACATTTTTTTAAATTGATAAATGCTCTTAATTCTACTGATTGTATATAAAAAAAATGGATAGATACATATTTTATTATTGTTTCATATATAATTGATTTTTTTTATAGATGTTTATATTTACTTCACTTAGTTGCAACAAGACCTTCGCATTCAAGAGTTACATTCATTTGACACTGATTGAGCTGTAAAGAGGTACCAAGATGCATATTATCATCTTATGCCTATCGTTATCAATTGAATTATTTCATCATATTGTTTTATTAACAACCAAATTAAAATTACAGCAGTGCGAATTCTAACTATCACATAGTTTTATTAAACAATTTTGTATTTTTCGTTGCCACATATATTGAATACGTAATAATATAATATAATATTATGGTTTTACATACAATTGAATGCTTTATTATACAATTAATGCTTTATTATTTATACCTCAATGAATAACAAGTTGACCTTCACATTCCTGAGATACAGTCATCTATCAGTGATTAAAAGTGGTACGAAGCTGCATATTATTATTACTGCTCTAATATTATTATTTCAGCAGGTAAATTTATTTATTTTAACATGGTTATCATGGGCTCTGTTTGTTCTGCGAGTTCTACTCCAACAGTTTCAGGGAGAGTGACGCGCCCTTCTTAACAAGCCATCCTGTAGAAAGCTTAATGAGTATTGCGAATTGTGTTATTCGATTTGTTGGATCATATCGTTGGAAGGAGATTCTTAATTTCCTGTGGATTTCATGTAAGTGTCTCTGCGTACGGGTCCACCCCTCCGTTTTTGGCCCTTCATACAGCGATATTGTGAATTCAGATCGGTGGCCTAATGTGATCTTGCTATTAAGTGGAGCTGCATCCAAGCCAAGGGCTAGAAGGGATGGTGGCTACCATACATACATACATACATACATACATACAATGCAAATTGTCGGGCCCTTCGTTTAACACCTGCCATAATATTTTGTACAGTCTCCTTGTCCACTTTATTCGCCGCCGCACGCCAGTTTGCCTTGAACTGTTTCTCGCTCACAACAGCTTCTTGAGTCTTCTCAAGGTTCCGCTTGACGATGCCCCAATATTGTTCAATTTGACGGAACTCTAGCGTGTTGGGAAAGTTCTTGTCTCCGGGCACCACTTGAACGTTGTTGGCTGCATACCACTCCATGGCTCCTTTCCTTTTGTAATGGCAAGATACCAAATCCGACCAAAATAGAATGGAACAATTGTGTCGCTTCAGGAAATACGTGTTTGTAGGCACTCGCTCAGATAAATTCCCTGGTTGACGGTTCCGGTTGCAAAGTAAACGTTGCTCTTCAAGCCACAAGTACAGATGGCCTGCCACACTAGATATTTCTTCGGGAACTTTTAACACATGTTCGGGACACATGTTCGGGACAGTTTAATTTGCTTGCAAATATCTGCCACCTTTCCCCGTCCGGTTGCCGTATAAAATTCCTGTACAGGATGCTGTTTGAAGTCTGCCTTGACGTAAGTTTCATCGTCCTGTACCATGAAATCAAACTTCGTCAGCATCGTTGTGTACAACTTTTGCATTCGTGCTTTGGCCGACGTGTTTTGTTTATCGTCGCGATCTGAAGTCACCATTTTCTTATAAGTCGACAGTCCACCTTGTGTTTTAGCTCTATCCATGGTTGAAGGCTCCACTCCCAGCTTCTTTGTGACATCTCGGACGGAGAGGTTGGGGTTCCGCTCGAAACTGCGGGCAATTATTGTCGCTGGGGCCTCCGGCCTTCGATTTCCTCCCTATCCAGCTTTTCTGGCTGTCGATAAACGTTCACCGAACACTTTTAATATGTTGGTAACAGTTGATTTAGCCACATTCAACAATTTCGCCAATTTGCCGTGCGATTGGTTTAAATATTCGCCATGCACATGCAAAATTTCGATGCGTTGCTTCTCTTCCTTCGACGACATTTTGATAACTGAAGTGTTAATCTCAAAATCAAATTGTATAGACGATGCTACACGCACACATCTTCAAAATGAGGGGTGTGCAAAACAATGTAATACATGATGAAAAGAAATGCTTTAAGTTTACGTCGACCTAATTTTGATCGAAACACTCTTTAGCAGACTTCTTGTTATCTCAATCATCTACGACAAAGACTCCAACCTGGTGTTCAGTTCATTTCGGTAAAGTTAAATTTGCTAACATTAAGAAACTTTAAATACAACGTTAAAATTATTAAAGTGAAATAGTATGAACCAATGGTCCTGTGAAGTAGGGAGAAAAGAAATAAATTAATGAACTAAATAAAGCGAATTGTGGTTTAACCAGTTTAAATTTGAAGAGCATGTGGAAGTTAAGGAGAAACCACTTCCGTGCTACCACTTAAACCAGAAAGAAATTCAGTGCTAAACAGACATAATCAGCGGCTTTCCGCTACAATCACTATTGGTTCTTCGAGCCGGATGTACGTAGAACTCCGTATTTTTGACTACACTTTCATCTGTGAGACGCCATCTTTCCTGGTTCACGTGTTCTAAGTGCGTAAATCTGCAATAACGATCTCCCAGCAACGCTTTGTTCCTAATACCAGATTCAATTAAAGCAATTAAGTGCTTGTAAAAGGTATTTTATATTCCAATATCTTCAAATAAAGCGTTTCATGCTTCCTGTTCTGTATTCTGTATCATGAATGAGCGTAATTTCGGCAACTAAGACAACGGTCAAACTCACCCCTATCTTTCTCTGGATTTATGAGACCAGAAGTAATCAATCTAGCTTCTGTGTTGCTACTGGAACCTTTTAAATTATCTTCTCTTTCACTCTGTTGATTTCAGAAGCCAACATGTCAACGGACCGTCACCTAAAAATTTTAAAAACTCGCCAAAAAAGCCTTCTAGCATCATTCAGTCAGATAATGGAGTTTATGGACGGTTATCGGGAAGAAACCGATGCTTGTCAAGTACCTGTTCAACTCGAACACTTAGTGTCTTTGGAGAATGACTGCAATGCAGTGCAGGCAGAGCTAGGATCGCTGGATGAGAGCAATGTCGACAATCAACTTAAGAAACGCATTGAATTTGAATCCTGATATTTCCAGGTAAATGTTTTTTTGCTATCTGTAAATAAGAATCCCACACCACCGTAATCCCCTCCGTTCAATAATCCAATAGGCGATGTTGACGCACACTCTTCCCACGTGAGATTACCCGATGTTAAACTGCCGGTGTTCAGCGGCTAACTAGACAATTGTATGAACTCTCACGACTTATTTGTCTCGTTAGTACATACCTCTCAAGAACGTTCTATTATACAGAAGATTGTTACTTTCGCTGCTCTCTCACTGGAGATGCTTTAAAACTAATCCAAACTATTACGATTAATGCGAATAACTAGGATATGTGTCCCTTAACTCCTTAACTATGTGGCCTATTATGCAATGATCGATTACATTGTTTATCATAACTCATAAAGTAGCGAGAGACAATTAGTTAGACACTTGCTTAAATAAGTTTGATAAGACATTTGGTAGTATGTATCACGAAAAGTTACACGAAAAGTAACTCTTTTTATAAAGTTAGTTATTTTTTTGTATGAGGATAATTTTTTTACATTTTATGTTTTATAAGGCTTCACTTTTTGCGCTTTTTGCGTTATGATAAAGTATGGAATAAAGTATTAAACACCTTAATTTATAACCCGTTTTTGTCATTTAACAGTATTCTCAACCTGCTATAGAAATACACAAGCGAATCTGAAAATCACTCAAAACAGTGCTTTATGTGTCAGACGAGAAATCTTTCGGGGAAAAAAATTCCCAATTGAAAATATAAAAAAATATCCCGGTTTAAAATATACAAAAAAAGGGTAGGCATATTGCCAAAGCACTACCCACGAACGAAAGCGGAACAGATGAACGTCGTACAGCTGGCAGAAAGTCGCACAACAAAAATGAGAGCTTTTTAAGCCAAAGTTTACAAACCAATTAGCAGGTTGGACACAGTAGCAAGGAGCGGAACTAACAGTAGTCGTCGTGGACGATATCTTTAGACTGGACGTGATGGTCGGATTTTCCATTCAAAGTGGGAACGACGACCACGAAACTATCCGGGTTTTCATAGAGAGTCAAAGGTATGCAGTGGGAAAAAATGAACCCAAATTCCCAAGTAAGAGAAGCCGCTGGTTTTTGAACCAAACCAAATGCATTCCTGAAAGGAAATGGGCTAATAAATCGATTGGCGCAGGTTTCGTGTTGTGTAGAGCACGGGAAGTGGCTCGTTTTGCCCCATTTCTCCCTAAATTGATGGTTTAGGGGCTATCTTCAAGATCCCAAAACACGAAAAGTCACTCCAAATTACTTCTATGCAGATATCCCGTGGGATTTGTACTTATCCAGCGAAAATAATTTGTGACGATTGCTGCTGTTCGGAAAGAAACAAGAAAAGTCAAATAAAAGGAAAGAATTGGGGTAAAACGGGACAAACACGACATTAAATTACCTCTGTAAAGTTTTTTAATATGATACGTGTAAACGATATGCATTTTCACTCAAAATAAATTGCGGAGATTGCAACTATATGAGCAGAATGGAGAAAAACCATCAATTTAAGGGAAATTGGGGCAAAACGAGCCACTTCCCGTGCTCTACACAACACGAATCCTGCGTCAATCAATTTATTAGCCCATTTCCTTTCAGGAATGCATTTGGTTTGGTTCAAAAACCAGCGGCTTCTCTTACTTGGGAATTTGGGTTCATTTTTTCGCACTGTGCTATGGTTTGAGTACTGACAAGTAGAGAATCGTCAAACGAAATACTCTCCATGAAAAACATAAAGAAAGGTTTTTCACTGTTGATGAGGCGTCTATGCAACGTTTTAAAGCATGTAACTACAGGGTGTCTCACAATAGGTGTCACTAAAATAAAATGAGATTACAGCAAAACAAATCAAAGAAATCATAGCATTTATTGTTCATTTGAAAGATACATGTTAAAGACATAAACCATATTAATTCAATTCAAATCTCTCACCGTTTTCTTTGACAACTTTGCGCAAACGCTATGCAAACCCATAGTAGCTGGCACGCACGATTGAAGCATAGAACTCCAAACAAAGCAGTCAAGTGGGTTGAGATCCGGTGAAGATGCAGGCCATTCTCGGTTCTCGAACAGAAGATAACAACATATGAATACCTAATTTTGATCTTGATTAATGGCCTTGGTATTAAAGCGTTGAAGCATGAGGAAGCAGAAATTTCTTCAAACCCTGTTTTTACTTTAGGTACTATGAAAATCCCATCCCATGATTTTCGATACATGCTGATAGCATTCTACAGCTAGTTGATCTCTTGGAATATTGGCGAAACTTTAGTCATACACATGGTCATTTAGTTGATTAATTTTCAGAGATGGAAGAGATTTCCATCCGAAAATATAATCTTGCAGTTACCGATCTTCAGCAAATTAATATTATTAATCTTCAGCGCGTATCAATCTCTAGCTTGTTAATCTTCATTAAAAAAAAATGTAGAAAAAATTCACTCAAAACGAGTATTTTCCGCTGTTGAAATTAGCCAGCTAAAATAAACCAAGACTGAAAAAAGGTGACACCTATTGTGAGACACACTGTACATCATCAATTACAAGTTCGGGCAAACTACTAAGAAAGGTATGTACAAACGCAATTAATGTTTGAATGATTATCCTTAAGGTGAAACGAGTGACGTGCATTCTGAGAGTCATAGAGTCCCATCAACAAATGGAACAAAAACAAATTTGTTTGCTTTAAAACTCCATGAAAAAAACAAAACTCTGTACCCTCTGGAGGTCAAGACCGGCAATGGATCTTCAATGACCAGAACCATACTGACTGGGGTACCGACGAACTCTAGCCAATTCGAGCCCCAAGTTGATCAAAAATACTCAAGGCTCCTGATGGACCAGAAGGATTCCCAAGTAACACACAAAACATCTTTTTAGAATGATTTATAATTGTTTGTATATCAAATGTATTATAAACGTATTGCAAAACATGTCAAGTTTGTAGCGGTTTGTAACTCTCGTATTCTATATATCACTCTGACAAACGGTCGACTTAAAAATACTTTTCTCACTGCTGCAAGTGATTAATACTTTATTATTCTTCCTTAAAACATGGTTCCATACATTTACAATACATAAGCAGGACAAGATTTTATGGACAGTTCTATAGACTGTTGAAATTACATTACAACAACCATGTTTTGCAAAACGTGTTCTTTTTTCTCATAGCGATGAGTTTGTTGAACAATGTTGTGGTTTCTCTGCCAACGGAAAGCATATCATAGATACGCAGAGTCCACTTTTCAACAATCTGAGTTGGCTAAGCAAAGAAGCTACGAACCTATCACGCCAAAGACTAGTGTTGAAATCCCACGCTTGGCTTTTTTTTTGTTTGGCGATACTTTTTTTCCATTCTAGGTTTTATAAGGCCTCACTTTTTGCGCTTTTTGCGTCATATTGAAGTATGAAATAAAGTACTACACACCTAAATATATAACCTGTTTTTGTCATTTAACAGTACTTTCAACTTGTTTAATACAAGCTGCGTTGCTTGGGTTACGGGAAATCAATAAACCGGAGCTCTTTAAATCAATCAGCGGACCGGACATTTTTTGGGATTGTTATTGGCAAAATTCAATGTGGCCCTCCAAAAGACCAACACTTTTCTGGGCTTTCAAAGAACCAGAATCTATCTGGGCCTTCAAAGGACCAGAAGGTTTCCGGAGATAAAAAGGATCAGAAATCTTCCGGGCCGTCAAAGGACCAGAAAGGTTCCTGTTCTTCAAAGAATCAGAAAACTTTCGGGCCTTTAAAATACCGAACTTCTGCAATTCATCTGCAACCGATACCGAAGCAAAGCGAGCCAACGTTTGTTCAAAAAGGGGACTCATACCTAAAACGATTCATTGGATCTACATGGTTGTTGTGAGACCCAGGATTGTATATGCTTCACTGGTTTGGTGACCCAAAACAAAACAGAATACGGCTCAAGAAAAGCTTGAGAAATAACTTTGCTTTGCCTATATGACCATGGCAGGAGTAATGCACAGTACACCATCAAAATCCATAGATGCAATTCTTCATAATGGAAGCTGAAAAGAGTGCGCTAAGGCTGCGCAGGACTAATGTTCTTTTAGAGGGCAATTTGGTTGGACTTTCGTATTAATCCACTGCACAGTGGTCCAGAATGCGAATTTAGAGAAATGATACATTTTCAGCCGAAGTTTGAATTTTTGAAGCAAAATTTTCTTCCACAAAGTTATTTCTTATAGCAAGGCGTTTCTTTTGGCGTGAGTGAAAACTAGGGTGGTCCTTATTTTCAGAGAAATCAAAATCTATCTTTTGTATTTGCAGAAACACAGGCATACATTATTCGGAAAAGTTGTAGAATAAACAATTTCAAGATACTTTGAAGCTAAATCTTTTTTCTGTACCTTATGATATGACCGAATTGGAGCATTTTTTCCTACGTAGCTTAGGGTGCCCCTATAAAAATCAGTTATTTTGCTGTAGCTTTTTTGTTTCAAATTTTTCAGCAAAGTTGTCTGCCCAGTGACTTTAGAACAATAAAAGAAACAACTTGTGGTGTTCATATGTCAAAAAAAAGTTTTTATGGTTTTTGTAAACCAAATAGGCTTTTTTCAAATGTTGGTTTTTAAGGTGGGGAAAACCAAAGTAATGTTACTTAACAGCATTTGTAAGGATATTTATTATTGCATATCATGTCTGAAAACTGGAGATATATATATTTTTTATTAAATTATCTATTTTTTTCTAATTACAAAAAAACATCTTAAGAACGTTGTCTTATCGTTGTTGGCAAATTAGAGAAAAAACTGTTTTTTTATTTTAATTTCTGTCTGTCTGTTTGTCTGTCTGTCGGTCTGTCTGTCTGTCTGCCTGTCTGTCTGTCCTTAAAATAAGCTCCATCCAACAACACGATTGAACTGCTGGTCAAAAATGCGAACTATACATCAAGAGGATGCCTCTACACTCATCGCTTTTCTTCTACGACGCTGGGTTCATACCTCCTGCATGCTTCAGCCATCCAATTCAACGTCCAATCGGTATACTCGTAGCGGAGATTCCTATGTCAGATTTTTAAACTAGCATGTTAAGCAAAATCACAAAAGATTGTTCTCCACAAGGTAGTAATTTCAACACTAGACCTTGTGTCGCACCAACAGCAAATATTTATACGAAGAGTAGGAATTGGTGTTAGGTCACTAGGTTCAAACCTCACGAGACTGAAACGGACATAATTAATAATATCGTCCAACGAACAAACTGTGAACCCACTTGATTACCCAAGCAACACCAAACCATCATTTTTAGTTGCAACAACTTGATTGTGACCTAATTGAGTCATATTGAAGTTATTTCGAGTGATTTGCAACAAGCGGTTAAGTCAGACCATTATCATTCTTGCCCTTCAAACTTAATGTAGCTTTCTCTGTTGAAGAACTATTGCTTTCGGGTGGATTTTGGCCAAGTAGTATTTCAATCCCATCTTTTTTTACCGGATATCCAATAGCCACAAGCCAACTGGCTATCGGACACGAACATTTGAATGTTTAAACCCTTCGACACCCATTCTGAACAATCAATTAACTTCTTCGTGCAGGCCGCAACAAGCACCACGTCATCAACCCTCGAGACCTATCATACCACCAGCTCCCGAGTCAGAATTGCCCCCAAGATCAGCGAAACTCTAGTGTCAATAGATTAGCATGCTAACGGGTGACCACCAAAATCTGAAAATGAAAAGAAGCCCAAGTAACATTGCCAAAACCATCCAGCTGTATTAAGTTTTATTATAGTTTTATGAACGCCACTGGAAATCAATTTCGTTTAGGTAAGGTACCAAGAGGTGCCAATTTTAGTCAGGTTTATAAGAACCTACACAGTTTCTTTACCTTGAAACCTTGTTTCTTAAAATTCCTTGTACTCCTTTCAAAGGTTTTGTTTTTGTGAACTCGAAAAATGCTGTTTTGAATTGCCGTTTTAGGACTCACGCATATTATCTTATTATGGTCAGTAGAAAAAGCATTTTGAAACCATTTTGCCTCCAGTAAATGCAGTAAAAGGCAAATTGCCATTGAAGGACGTCACCAAATGACTAAATAGTTTTATAGTAGCCATTGCGAAGATAATTTGGCTTTTTAGAAAAACTGCGATTGATTTCATTCGCCATATTGAAATATAAGAAATCATTTAATGTGGGAAAATAAATACACCAAATATTAAACGTAATGCAAATGAACTGTAGATCGGAGACCAATTTCGTCATTCTTTTAGTTAACCTGATTGAAAGTTGGCATTGTCACTCTCTCAGCCCAACTCGCTTTAATCGGGTGCCCTGATGGACCACCCGAAACCTGACGTAACATATATTTTTATTGTATTTATTTATTTTCAACAATTCAATTTCATTTAATTGCCTTGTTTACTTGAATTTCCCGAAACTATCAGTGAGTAACTCTCCAGATAGTCCCGCAATCATCGATCGTTCTACCAACCTCAATTCTCATTACGTGCCACATTATCACACCTCATCTCTGCCAGCCGCATTGAATCGCAGTTTTTCGAAGGCAATCGGTCGGTTCACTTGAATCATTCCCTGGCACTAAGGCAATCATAAACCAATCAAACATCGCCGAACCGGTTGCATCTTGCCGAACCCGCCGCACGATGATGATGGCCACCGACCGATCGATTCAGCCTCAATGCGATATGTGCGATAGTTGGTTCAATCTACGGCTTAAAATGGCAACCAGTTGCCGCCAGTCAATTGATACCCTCCTGCGCTGATCTATGACCGAAATTAGTTAATTTCTATATCATTTCCATTGCCGAATGCACCCGCAAATCGTGACTTCCCCGTGCATTCCACACAGCGCTCCCATGTGCATGTGTGCCGTTTGCCTCTGGGAGTGTGGCATTGTGGTTTTGCCACTTTTCAATTCTCACAACTCAGTTGATGCTGGTGCTGGTAGCGATGCCCACTGTCCCACGGAATCACAAGAGTAGTGGGAGGTGATATCCAGTGACTATGTAGACTTGTCAAATGGAAACCGATAATTTTCAAACCACGTTAATATCAGGGGCTCGTTCGTATTCACACATAGCTCACTCTTCACGTTATACGGGCTCATAGCTACAATTACATACTATTTGGATGAAGGTTAATAAGATCTCATTTTGTCGCTTCATCGTTCTCATCATGAGGCTCGCAGAACTAGTTAGACGATTAAATCTTCTGGAGATCCAACCTCGACGAAAGTCTTCCGGAGAAAATTGCCTCGTACGACACCAATTTTCCAGTCCCCACCACCGTTTCCCGCATGTTGAAGCAACCGCGAATCGGTGCAAGTGACCAACCCATGCAATTACGCACCTGCTCAGAACCGAGCAGATTACTGTTTATTTTAGGGCCTCGTCGCCGGTCGGGTCATTTTCGCCGGAGTAAAACAGTCCGAACCTCCGCCAACGGTCGTTGGCGTGCTGAGAGGGCACTCATTAAAGGCCATGAAATTTATCACAATCATTTATTAGCGACTCTTGTGGCGTGAACGCGTTTGGTTCTCTTTTTTTGCTCATCTTCAACCTACGGATGCCGATGGTGGTGACGAGGCGACACACTGCTGCTGACTGCCCCAAAGTTCCTCTAATGAGAGTTCGAACACTGGCACTTAATCTCTGCCCGCGGTGGTGATTTGGTTGTGATGGTGGTTGTCCTAGTAGTAGTATTAGTAGCTGAACTTCGCCAGTTGAATGAGTGGAGAGGTGCAAATAAGTACCTCTGAGACTTGCCATTAGTTAAGACGCTTATTAGCGTTGTTATTTTGACTGGCTCATTGTACACATTAGAGTAACCCCTCGTCTCACCTTGCAACACCCTTCATCAGGGAGGGGGGGGGGGGCTTATCTATTAGGTGTACGCTCATAGTAGTCATCATCATCGTCGGGGGGCGACTGTTTCGAAACCTGTTACCCAGTTGTTATTGTACAGTTTCAAAGGCTCCCAAGTGATATCGGCTACCGAACGTCTCCCGGTTGACTGGCTCTCGTCAAGTCTCCAAAAGTCACCACTTGTGAGATACCTGGTTATGAATTGCCTTCAGGTAGGTACTTTGCGATTACAAGTGGTGTGTGCGGATAAATTATGCATAATGAGACTGCAGCGCTGCTAGCGTGGATCACGAGTCGTGGATGTCTGGGCTCCATTGATGCACATATATGAACACGAGCGGCAATCTGACTGTGACTGAATGGGACGACCTTGATCCGCGATGAGATGATGTTTTACTGCTGGTTGTTTTGTAGCTCATTGTAGATGGGGGATTAAGCTTATTAGCGGTCTCCCAGGAGGGGTTGACCATCACCCACCAGCAGCCACACAGGGGGGGATGGGGTTATTAGTGTCACTTGATGGTGAGCTATCGGACTGGTTTGAGTATCTAATTGTGGTTGAAATTAAATTTGAAGACGCTTTGCAGATTGATTCCTCCTATTTTTGAAGGACTTCATGTTGAGAATATTATTTTATTTTAGATTGAATCACTAATTACTTCGTCTGAAACTTATTTGATTTGTAGATACATATACTTGTTTGTATATGTTTTAGGGAGTGTCTGTATTATCCAGGAACGTAGATTAGTCCCCTTCTGATGATGTTCAGAAGAAAGTGTTTCTTTAGAACCATGAGGTTTTTTAAGAGTGGAGATTAATTTGGCTAGAACGAAGATTTGAAGGAAAGTGTTGATAGTTCCATTAGTTTACGGTATGCTGTTCAAATGTAATAGAAGTCTATTTGAGCAGAAGTCTATTTAAAAGGCAGTTCCCGATCAAGCAAACCATCTTTCACCTAGCTACCCATATAGGCAAGGAGAAGGAATCTCCTTAACTGGCAAAAAAATGCGTACCTGATCATGGTCTTAAAATGCACAGTGATCTGATGGTCAAATCTCGACCTTAACTGTAGAACGCCTTAAATAATAACTTTATCCAAAATTTGTCTGCAGACGAATTTTTCACGTACGTGTTGCGCAAATTTTGGTAACATAAAAAAAGTCATCGCCTACTATGGAAAAAATATACATATTTTCCTTAATAGATAGAAAAATATTTTCTTCGGCAAAATTGTAGATCAACTCAAACTTTGAAACTTTGTCCGGGACAAAAAATTTCTATGCCAAGTAGTTTTGAAAAAAAAATGTCGTTTTTGGTGACAACCCCTTGAGAATTGGTTTTTTGACGTAGACTACGTCCTACGGCAAGGGTAGGGTGTCAATTGAAAATCTAAAAATAAGCGACCGTCTCGAAATATTTCTACAAATTAAACGCTTATAACTTAAAAAATGCTCGATAGATTTTCAAGATGTTTACATCAATCGGTTGTAAATTTTCCCGCGTATCATTTCAACTATCCAACATTATCGGTTAATAATTTCAAACTATTGAAAATAACACAAATAGGAGGTGATGTCTTATTATGCCGATTTTTCAGAGTAAATTTACTAAATGCGCTGTACTTTTCTATCACAGACTTCAAATTGAAGTAAGGAACGCCTCGTTCATTTCAGTGCACGATATAAAAAGGGAACACCCTAAAATTTTCTTCATTCGCTCGGCGGCCACGGAGCTGTGCAGAGCGGCTATAGCCAGTGTTGCCCTGGCAGTATACAGAATGAAGGGTGAGCGGCTGTTGCCAGTGAGTGGCTGGCTGGACAGTCATTGTTAATGCAGTCGTCTGCTATGGCATGCGCGTAGCAAATTTGAAGGGAATCATGCATGAACCTGTTGATAGCCATATCACGATATGATGTACATGTATATGTATAGATATATACCCAACCAGAAGGGAATAACAAAATTATTTCAGGTTTTTTTATTCAGTTACGCTGTTTTTATAACAAAGGTTGTTAGAATTTAGATCGCGGATGTTGTTAAAATAACTGAAATTCTAACAAAAGATCCTCTAGAGATAACAAAATTCTTACAAACTATGATATACATATAACATAAACAAAACAAAGTTTGTAACAGTTTTATTACGATGTAGCAAAATCATATCAGCTGGTGTTAAAATTAATTAACTTTACGCAGCTTGTTCCTCCCAGGGCATTATATCATAATTTGTAATAAGTATGTCTTCCAATTATCCAGATAAAAATGTTTCAAGCAAATTTATATCATAAACAGTTAGTTGTAACAAGGTTTGTTATAATTTTGTAATTTTTATGTTATACGCTCCTGGTCGGGTATGTATATAATATAGAAATATATGTAGATGATATAGGTATATATAAAGATGATATAGATTTAAATGTTGATGATATTGAACGGTATTTTTCGGAGTTGAAGGAACTGCACCACGGTCCCGAAATTTCGACAAAATTCCTCTAAGTATTTCACACAAAAATCAGTGGGGTTGTGTACCATAGGCTACCAACAAATTGGTCATGTAGCTGATTAAGCAGCAGGCTGTTGCTAGCAAGCCGTGTGTGTGTGTGTGTGTGTGTGTGTGTGTGTGTGTGTGTGTGTGTGTGTGTGTGTGTGTGTGTGTGTGTGTGTGAGTGTATGTGTGTGTGTGTGTTTTTGGTAAGGCGCTACGTGCAACGGCTGAAATAATCTGCTTCTTCAAAAGACCGAGAAGGTTTTAAGTCAAATGCGGCCGATTTCAAATCCAATTTGAATTTGACCAATTTCACTTTGACAGCAGCGGCTAAAACAGTTTAAGTTTTCTCTTCGTTGCATACCTGAGCATTATGTACATTTTAAAAAATGGCTGCCGTCACGAAAAATTGAATCGAAAAATATTGAATTGAAATGCCGTCACGAAACTAAAGAAACTAATCAAACGGTGTAACGTAATCTACGTCAACCGGTCGTGTGTATACACAACCCCACTGATTTTTTTTTGCTAAACTTTTATGCTTATATTTTATGCAAGCAATGATTTAATCAAATGTAAACGACACAAAATTGCATGTTCTGGTGAAGACAGCATGTAGATTAATTCATTCCTTGCATAGTTAGAGTACTTTTTAACTTTATTTTACCGCAACTTTGTCTGCATATTGGAGTGACAAACCAGGAACCAATAACAGCTTTTTATTTTGAAGCTTAGATTGAGTACTTTAAAAATGTGAAAATTAAGTAAGCGCACATTCATAAAAGAGTGAGTACGATCACTTTGAAAGATCGCATGTTTTTTTTCTTTTTCCATACAGAAACGACCATGTCATCCAAATTTTGCAAGGCAGCTTGCACATTTGAAAACCAGATATGATAAAATATATAGTCATAATCAGTAAAAATATATTTTTGGAGTATTCAGAGGTGTTTTTATGAGAAATTATGTGAAAGTGTATCGAATTTCATTTGCAGTATTTTTCTTTTATTTTACAAATAACACAATTATTTTTCTCTGCGTCAGTCACTTAACAATAGATACGGGTTAAACTACAATAGATCAAATTACTGGTCGCAGTAGTTCATGTCCCGAACAGAGAAAAAAAAATTCCAGGTGAAGAAAATATTTAAAGAATCTGTAAAAGTTCTTTAAATATAGGGTGGATTGCATAACAAAATGATAAATGTTTTTTAAGTACCATATCTCCGCATGAAGAACGGATAATCAATACTGAAATACTTCTTCATCTACACCCAAAACTAAAAAAGGCGGCAAAAAATGCAATTGCTGTTTTTCAATCATATCTCGAGAAATCCGCATGACTCAGAAAAGTCAATTTTGCCCATCATGATCCAAAAAGCGTTTTATGATTTAAACTAAGCCATGCACACACAGTGTTTGGCAACACACAGATCCCTCGAAACAAATGTATCATTTAGTGCTTAGTGACAGTCGAAGAAACCGTTGAGTCTTTGTTGAACAGTCGAGAACCTTTAAATATGGATGGGACAACACCACAGAATGCCGCAACGCTATTGGCCATTGTTGGTATCGCGCTGTCATGTGTTCTATTTTTATTTTCACTCGTCATCACATTCCGATCTCCCTCTCTTCAAGTTTGCGCTTCTTTGTGAAAAAAAAACTAATTCATGCAAGTGTGTGTGAGAAACATTTGCTTCATTGCTGTTTCACCGAGTGCTTCGACAATTTCATCTTGTTAAAGTGGCTGAACGGTTACAATTAAGGTCACGATGTACTCCCGAATCTCGGTTGTATATCGTGATAGTTTTTTTTTGTGAGCCATTGAACTTCCGTTCTTCAACATTTAACTCAACAACCTTACTAACACATTGAATTTTTCTAAGCGAATTGACGTTTTGTTTATTTGCCTACGACCAATGTTGTATATATTTTCTCCAAGTTACGATCCATCACGAAAATGAAACAAAATCAAGCAAAATTGCATTAAAGTCTTACTTTTTTATTTTGGGTGTATTGGTCGCAAAAGAACGTTTGTGATGGATTTGGATCGGAGTGGCCTCACAGTTATTGCATCACTGTACTGGTTTCGTTCTTGTTACAGCATTCACAGCCTAGCAATCGATCATGGTAATATACAGCCTATAATAGACCCAAATTAGACGACTGTAAATTCCGAGATCCATTGGTCGAAGGTTTTTAAACGGAGCATCCAAATAAGACTTTTCAGGAAGAATTATATAAGTCGTCTCATCAACGAACGGAATCCATACGGGTAGACAGTAACTTGTCGAGGATGGTGTAGGGTTTTGAAATAAACTTTGGATCCAGTTTTAGCCCTGACTGAAGCGATGGAGGTAAAGAAGATGTTTGCATCCGTTTTGGTGCAATCTTCACAATCAGCAAACTTTTGTTTGTATTAACTGTTGCCGGTACTTTCATTACATCCCCATTTCACCGTGAGGACAACGTTTATTAGTTCTGAGTCCGAATAACCGTCAAATGGAGATCCTTCCAAAATCGGCTGGGTAGTGTGATCTAGAAGCACTTCTAGCTGAATTTCAGCTGCAGTTTCCTCGATCTGAAAAAAGCATTCTGATGGATAGCAATTTTTTTAGCAGTAAAAATTCTGCAATAGCTGGGGTAAAGGTCACAGTTTCGGGTCGTGACTTGTATTTGCAACTGATTATATTCATATTTACTCAGGCTCAAGTCAACAATTGAAACAACTGCATCAAACGCGCTGTACACTCAGTAGCAAAAAAAAGCCGAGCAAAATTTTGTTTGCAAAAAACTCCATGTTCAACCTCCTGTAACTTTGTCAATTATCAATATTTTTAACTGAAAATTTAACAACATTATAAACAATGTATAAACCTTATGTGACCAAAATTTCATTATCATAAAATTTATGAATTTGAAGTTATCATAAAATATGTGAAAAAAGTCATTTTTGGACAAAGCAATTTCAAAAATCCGTATTTCTGTGAAAAATTTAGGTAGCATATTAAAAATTTCTCCATAGCTTAATAAAGTACAGAAAATAATGTGGACAAAATTTGAACTATTTCCATTAAGTGGTTTGGACTACAGCTGGCGTCAAAGTAGACGCACCAACATGAGCATTTCCCTTTTTCACCCGATACTGACCTTGCTGAAATATCGGTGCAAAAAAAAAGCCGAGGTGAATTTTATTAATAATACTGTATAACACTGTATACGTAATTTTCACAAACCAATTCATACTGAATCCCATATTTTTAAAGTTCTTCGTGGCTTACACTAGTTATTTAGGATATTTCTCGCGTAACAAATCATGTGTATTAATAAGATGAATTCACCTCGGCTTTTTTTTTGCACCGATATTTCAGCAAGGTCAGTATCGGGTGAAAAAGGGAAATGCTCATGTTGGTGCGTCAACTTTGACGCCAGCTGTAGTCCAAACCACTTTATGGAAATAGTTCAAATTTTGTCCACATTATATTCTATACTTTTTCAAGCTATTGAGAAATTTTTAATATGCTACTTAAATTTTTCACAGAACTACGGATTTTTTAAATTGCTTTGTCCAAAAATGACTTTTTTCACATATGTTATGATAACTCCAAATTCATAAGTTTTATCAACATGAAATTTTGATCACATAAGGTCTATACATTGGTTATTAAATTGTGAAATTTTCAGCCAAAAATATTGATAATTGACAAAGTAACAGAAAGTTAAACAACGCGGTTTTTGGAAGCAAAATTTTGCTCGGCTTTTTTTTTGCTACTGAGTGTATTGAACAATAGGTTCAGGTTTTATTTGGTTGATATAATGAGGCACATCATAAGGATCCACTTCCTGTAACAATGATTGTGTAACACTTTTTTTTGCTTAGATTTGTTGAGTTTTAGTTAAGTAGCATAAAGCAGTTCTTGTGTGCTGTAATTTGTACGAAGTTCCATCGTTGTCCTTCGCTTAACGATCTAAGAACTATTCTTAAAAGAAAGGTTTAAACCAACGCTGTGAGATTGAACCTGAGCTGGATGTCAACTGCTCCAAAACATGGAGTGGAAATTCAAACGGATCATCCATAAAACGTGCATAGGACGCCAACACTTTGTTCGCCGTCCTATTGTGCTTTACCTACATTTCATGGAACCGATTGATCAAGTAACGGACACATTTTTCAATTTCGGGCATAACGTCGGATTCTATTTTATGCAAACGAATAACAGAGTAATATACTTCAAAGTTTTGATCGAAAAATCCCCCTTGAAATTCCTCCAAATTCGGATATAATAATACAACCGAAACTAAATAAAAAAATCAATACTTTTCATCATCCATAAATCTTCCAATCTTATAGGACCGGAATCAATAATATTATTTTCTTATATGAACCTTCTATAAACATGAACCACTGTAACCATACAATAATCGCTGATAATCCTAATGTTCCCAATCCTAATCATCATCCTAATCACAACAGGATTGAACAATTGGTCATAAGAGCGAGCTATCTAGCATGAGGAAGCCCCAATGGGCGGGAAGAAGAGCCCACTCTCTATTCACAAACTGTTAGCAATGGGGAGTTGGCATGTCCACTGTCCTCATCCAGAGTGCTTCAATCGGGTGCTTTGATGGTCCCTCTCATTCCCATGAAATATTAATATAAAAGAGTGCATATTTATTCAACTGAAAAATACTACAAGCATTCGTATCAATTATATATAACTTCATTCGGCTGATCCCGAAACGCAATAAAAGTGTCAAAGTGTAAATTTCTGTGGTTCCTCACTTAAGCATACTCTCGTTCGCTTTCAGCAATTCACCAAAATCTTGATTTGAGGTATCCTGAAAAAGTTAGATAAATCTATTGAAATTTTACAGAACTAACATTTATACATTTAAATGCACTATTTCCATAGTAACTATTTTGGAAGCAGCAGGAAGCACCTGTTGATCATTTGGGTGGTTGTGATGCTGCTCGGTTGTTAAAACTTTCGGTGAACAGCACTGACCGATAGCGGCCCTCAGATAATCGGTTCAAGAGAACCTAAGCTTTTCTCAACCGATTTACTTTTATGATGTCATTCAAGTAGTGATTCTTGCACAGACTGGAGCTTCAAATCATCGTAAACTATGGCTCCAATGGAAGATTCTGAAATTTACAATGATTTCGACAACTTTCGGATGGAAATCGAAGAATCTCGCTTGATTCATCGCCGGATAATCTCGCGAATTCATTCAGTCCGAACGGTGCGCTTTTCTCCTCTACATGCGACGTAATGCAGCGTTCCAAGCTGTAAGTATCGTTTTATTACGTCACTCACTAAAGATTTTGCCATATTCAGGGTCTTTGCAATCACTGAAACAAATTTTCCTTTTCGAAAAATTTCAATTACACCTGCGCGCAACTCCTCCGGCTTCATTTTGATTGAGTTTGAAATCATAACTGTACCAAACTTACTGCCTATAAAGACAATGGGTCAGAATGTAAAACCATGTAGGTATGCTTAGTTTAATCCGCTTGGTTCTTTTCAGGCATGCCGACAAAGTCTGTACGGATAATTTGCAGACACCCTGTGATGAGATACCTTGGGATGTTCTAGGTCACTAAAGCTGCCCTGAAGCTGCAAAACTACCGAAAACTGGGAATGAGGTTAGGATCTACAGCTTTAACAGTAGCTTTATAACCTTTTAAAGTGACTGGTATAACAGTAAATACTATGTTTTGAACTTGAGGACAGTTTGGATGACATAGAATATACCGATATTTACTAAGAATGTCTAAGTGTCATCCATATCTCATAATATCTGCTGGTCTTCCTGCTGGTATTCCTGCTGGTATTTCATGAATGTATTATATGATTGAATACAAACCGAAACATTGTATGGCGGAGAAATCTTTTGTTACAGCTGTAGATCTTAGGTTATACAGTTTGGACGACCTAGCACACCTCAAAAATAATATTTCCTTCTTTTTTCAATCATTTATATGTTATTGAGCACCAAATCAATCAGAATACACCAAATTGCATGCATAATAATGCTTGGCAAAATTTAGGCCAGAAAGGGTTAAGCGATCTAGATTACAAATTGCTACGTAGTCCTAGGTTTCTGCGTACAATCCCACTACCCTAGAAAAGTTAAATAATAAACTGATATCAAATAAGTTACCAGTTTTGTTATATCAGATATCATTTTGAATATCCCTGTTATCACATAACAAATTTAGTTATCAATATTAACAAATTTTATTGTTATCTGTTATGAATTTTTGAAGACGATATTTTACGAACGTAACTGAATTCTACCAGCCCGCTGACGAATGCTGAATATAACCAGCATGTGATGGATATGAAATTGAGCTTTTCACCAGAAGCAATACTTTAGTCATTAGTGTACTAGTATGAGGTTTGTATCATGTTGATAACATAATTTGAGATTATCTCAATAAATTTATTCATAACACGAAATTTGTTATCAAAACGAACTCAACGATAGTTAAATGAGTTAATACTGTGATATCCAACGAACATTGATTTGTTATCTCTTTTATTATTTTGGCTGTTTCTTCAACCTAAATGATAACATATTTGGTGATCAAGCACTGATAATGTGATATTAGAACTTGTTATTAATTTGGTATAAAACATTGATAGGGTCGGCTGTCTCTCGTGATTTTATTTGTAATTCTTAAAGGCATTCCTCCACTCAGTTGTATGTTCTGCTCTGTCTGTCTGTCTCTGTCTGTTTGTCTGAACCTTACAGAATCGAAAACTTCTGAGCCGATCGGCGGGACATTTTGTACACAAGAGGTTTTGGGACCAGCGAAAGTTCTTATGATATTTGTCCATAAAACTGACAGGAAACGGCGTACTTTGAATATAAATGCCTTACCAATAAAATGCTTCTACACAGAGAGGAAAACCATGGTAGAACCTAAAGATTTGAGAGTATAATTTAAACTACTCACCAACGTTTAGTTTTTCAGAAAAAATACACATTATTAAACTAAACTATATGAACAAAACTCATTCCTAAGCAGACCATAAAAGCACCAGTTCCACGATAAAGGTTGTACGGAATCAAATTGCACCACTTTTAAATGGCTGTAACTTTTTATCCGTTGGGTATTTTCTATTGAAATTTTGGGTGGAATTGGTTAAATGTGTATTTGTTTACACTATGAAAATTTCACTAGCAGATCTGCAGTCGTTACGGAGATGTAGTTGGAAGAATAGCAGCGGTGCCAAGAAATTTTCCGCACGTACCTCGAGAATCCGGATCTTTCTCATCGTGCCATCAGCAGGGAGCTGGGAATGGTGCATTCTACGATGTCTTGTGTTTTAAATCAGTACCACGAACGTTTGACCATCGATCGGAAAGAAAAAAGTGGCAAAACTGGATTTCCGTATAGTGTTAAGGATGACAAGTGGGTAGTTCAAGCTTTCAAGAGGAATCCTAAAAGTTCAGTTCAAGATGTGGCAAAGAAACTGAATTCAACCAAAACTTTCGTGCAAGATGCAAAAAACGTACAAAGTCCTAAAGGCGCCTTATTGCGGTGAACGGCAGAATACGGTAGGTAAAACACGTGCACAGAAGCTCTACACCCAGATGCTGACGAAATCATATTGCCCCATTTTGGATGATGAGACGTACATATGTAAAAGCAGACTTCCTGCAGCTTCCGGGGCTCCAGTTTTTCACTGCTCATCATAAATTGTCCTTGAGGACGTTAGAAAGCAGAATATGTCATAGTTTGCCAAAAAATATATGATTTGGTAAGCAATTTGCTCGTGTGGAAAGCGGAACACCCGATTCCTGACAACTGGAACCGTCAATGGGCTGGTGTACCTAAAAGAATGCCTCCAAAACCGTCTACTTCCTCTTCTGAGGGCTTACGATGGTGCTACGATTTTCTGGCCAGATTTCACCTCGTGCCATTACTTGAAAGAGGTTTTGGAGTGGTACAAGGCTAAGTTGGTCAATTTCGTGCCGAAGCATCTCAACCCCCCCAGCTCACGGGAACTGCAGCCAATTGAAAAGTACAGGGCCATAATGTAGCAGGCACTTTGGAAGCATCCAAAGGAAGTGAAATCCGAGGAAGATATGAAGAAAAAATGGATTGTCACGCAAAAAAAAGATGGTCCAAATGTTGTACAGGACCTTATGAGTAGTGTAAAGAAGAAGGCTCGTGCATTTGAATATCGAATCAAAATTGAAAAAAGCAAACATGGGTAAATATTTATAACATATCTTTTTAACTCCCCGAAAGTTTGAAGATGATTGGTTGAACGTGCGAATTTTGCCGAATATTGTGTGTCGCAATTTGATTCCGTACACCCTTTATTTTCATTCATTTAGTTGCAAACCGTAGCAAGGCGTGAACCGACTTCAGCTAGTATTCGTATATTTTCATCGACCGTTTCATTGATATGGAATGCAATTTAGCACAATTTGGGCCTTAGATCCGCTCAATCTAGCTTTCTTCAAAACTTTTTGGACGTAGGGATGCGTAGAAATATTCCGTTTTCGATACTCCATGACAGCTTCCGGTCTGTCACTTCTAGGTCTTCTTCTCATGAACAACTTCAGAATGTCCTACTGAGCATTTCGATAAACTCAAGAGTTTAGTTAACTTTCGAGTGGATAGTTTCGTTTCGTGCGGGTATCATCGTAATGTGCATATCCTGACATGCAATGTCTCCTTTTTTCACACTCTAACTGCTTGGTTCAGTGACACTTCGGAAAAAGATACTCGAAAAAGATTTGTACGTGTATGAGTTGATCAGAAACAACATATTCTTTCATGGCTGCTAGTAGATCACTGATCTTATTCGGATTCCCTACATGGAGACCCGTGACAAACTCGAGTTTAAAAACAATATGAAGAAACAACATTAGTTATGAAGAATATGAAGAAATAACATTATTGGAACATTAGTAGCAAAATTTGAGTGTAAACATGTTTTCTTTCCTATTAAATTGCCTTCAGGTCGGGAAATCAACCATTATGAAGTTACTTCCATTTGGAGACACACTTCAAACTAACGATCTGATGTCACGAATCGCTCGAAATGGCTTCAATTTGTACGGAAATTCTCAGGACGACTACTTGGGCAGTTTGCCGTGTCGGGTCGAATGCAAATGAATCTGTCCGGTTGCCATTCAATTCCCATCACCATCGCGTGATGGCGATCACGATCGTACCCGTCACACCCTTGAACAATCATAATCCTTGGTTTATCGCCGCAAACATCATTCGAAACGGAAAAGTCTCAAAAAGTCTCTGCCGGCTGTGTGTGTAGCAGGTCGATCGATTAGCCATTTGTATGCATTTAGATGACCAGTTATTACCATTAGCTTCGCGGATTCATCACCAACGGAATGCCCTGATCAGCCTTCTCCGCTCGGCACCGCGGTACCACCGGCCAGGATGAATAGTGAATTAATTCAGAGCTTCAGATATCCCAGCATTTCGGAACGGCCGAAGACTGGTCTCATTAGCCGCTGACAAATGGTTATTGAAAGTTTCGTTGTCCCCAAATGGAGAAGATTTCGAGCAAAGTGGACGGCATGTGAGAAAGATGAAACCGTAACACACGTGTGTTGGTGCCCGCGCTATTCCGGGCGACTAACAAATTATGAATTCCATACAGCGCTAGCTCTCCAGTGGATCTCTTAATGGAAATATTCAAATTTTCCGAATAGCTCCACGTACGATTCCCATTGAGAAAGGGGACTCCTTCAGGGCGTGCGATGTCGATGTGATACTTTCCAAAGGGAATTCCGAAGTCGTTCCGGCGGGGAAACAGAGTAAAAAAACAGCACAAACAACTCGTCTACGTGTTAATGAAGTCACCACTGCCGCTGTTGATACAGTAACAACAACAACATTGCAGTCAGCAAGATGAATGAGTCATTATAGCGCGTCGAATTTTAACGGATCTTTCTCTGGGCGATGAGCGACGAGGTAAAGCGGGGAGGAACTTCTAGCGAGTGCCAGGAGAACCAGTTTCCACTGGGATGGGTGTTCTGATTTGGAATTCAATCGATAATTAGATTACCGATTGGATGCTGATGCTTGGCGCAGTTCATGATGGCTCGCGATCGTTCTTCAAGCATGCGCCGTAGGAGAAGAGTGTCGTTCTAGGAACTTGTGGTGGAAGAATTTGTAGAATCTGATCGGAGGAATAAATGTCGCAAGGTTCCTGCTGTGCAGGGGGATGTAAGACGATGTGTATGCGATAAATTATTGTAAGTCTGTCACAATTCCAGCTGAGAGCGATTGGTGGCGGTGACGGCAGTTGAGTCCGAGGTTTCTTCCGTAATTACGATCTAGAACGTGATGAGAGTGTTGAACTGTTTATCGACATACTCTTTTCTCTCTGCTAAAGCAATACAACCACTACAACTAACGAACAACTGATGAAACATGACCCCTAAATCAAAAGTTGACATTCACACCGAACCTGTCAACCCACGAGCGGTAATCCACACAATGACATCTCGAAACGGCTTCTGCCCACGGTCGAAATTCCGAAAATTCCGCACTTGCACTTGCTTCGAGCATTGACTTCTTTCGAAGCCAACCACCACCGATCGTCATATTCGCCATCCTTTGATCCGCTGCACGATTTATCCGAAAACCGGATCCCATTGATCATTCATTTGTGTATGCATTCCACCGACTGCACTGCATTATTGGCACGGGGAACGTACATCAACGAACTCAACGAATTCGACGGCCACCGACTACCGATTCGAAGATTGATTATGATCCGTCATTCTTAATTAAAATCAACATCTTGCAATTTTTAACGCCCTCCTGAGTTTCTCGAACTTCAGAAAGGAAACCTCGAAAATATAAATCAAGACTAATGCAACAGAGCCCGCAGAAAAAAAAAAGACCGGCACCCCGGGAGTTGGAATCATTAAAAATTCACCGTGAACTAACTGTACACATACACTACTGGACGATGCAATTCCGAGATGAATAATGATAAACCTTTTAATTCAGAGCAGGTAGGATCTTCGCCGGCTATCGACCGATCGACAGGAGGTAGCATAATAATGCCCGGTTTCTATCGCCTCCCGAAGAAGACGCCCAAAAAGACGCGCAACGCTGACAATAAGCCCTGCGCAACGTTTTTTTGGCAATTGGACAGAAATGAAATAAAAGAATAATGCATAAATTTAAAATTTAAGTAGAGCATCGTCTTCTCTTCACCCGTTTTTTTTCGAACCTCGCTCTGAAGGGTCAATCGCTTTGGACACCGCAGGGCCGTGACCGAATCGACAGTGAGCAAACGGCCGTTGTCGTCATCGTTCAAAAAAAAGAAAAAAAAGAATCCGGGAGGATCCTGGTGTAAACCAAACTGCTCAGCTTGATAAATGACTTTATTAAAAAATTTAACATTTTGTTCCAATCGAATTCATCCTTCGTCCAATTTGGCACGTTGCCCCAAGGGAATTGTTTCTTTCTTTTCTTTTAAACTCGGTTGTCATCGTCGTGGTGAAATCTGAATATTTGCAACGCAATACCCTTTTGGAAAATGCAAGCCGGCGAATTACTTACTTGAGTGCAACGCTTTTGGACGATGGCTCACAGATTTAGCAACTTAACCGCAAGGGACTTTTGAGCTTTATTTATAATGCCGTGGTAGAAGAAGCATTGCGCCGGAAAGTTGTCTTTTATAAGAGACTTAATTTGCGAAAAACTTTGCGAAAAATTCAATGTTATATTGCTCGCATAAGGAATTAGCCACAATTTCAGTCGTATGATCCTGAAAAATATAATCTAGGAGGCTCTGCCCGGAATCGGTTGGCTTTGCAAGAAGCTGTCACGCTATTTCCGTTCTGTTCGCAAATTGCAGTTTTTTTAAATAGAAACATTGTTTTGAGAAGTGATTTGAAAATGGTTCGTTCGTTCAAACGAAACACATTCGTGACGAAAGACAATTTCGATATGAATAGAAAAGCAGTGCCGTTGTCAGACATCTTGTTCATGATACAGAAGACACAAAACGCAGTTTCGCGCAAGATACGGAGGAATCTTACATTTTTTTTTTCCAGGATAGCATTTTTTCGCAGTAAGGAAAGGACAAGTCCCATACAAACCATTATAGTTTCCAGTCAGTCGCGTTCGTTAGGTTTCCCGAGAGAGCAGCTAGACAAAGCGTCTGTGCCGGTGCACATGCAGAAGGTTATTTGCATAAACAAAATCTCGAACTACGGATGATAATTGGGTAAGACCTTACTATTATATTATCCCTCTAGTGGGTCAAATTTTCCACCTTGTTGACGGTGAGAGGGCTTATCTCATGCTATAAACATGCATGTGAGACCAAAAGTTTAACCAGTAGTGAAAGTATCACGCATTCTAGTCATTTTTTCACTGCCACGACGTAGCACGTTTATATAAAGGCACTAACATCAGGTGTGGTACTGGCGGGTTATGCCGCAATTCACTCTTAGACTTCTTACTTTCAATCTTAAGGAAACGACTAAAAGTACACTTTTCATTTTTGTGGCAACTTATGTTGCTGTTTATCCATTTATGGTATAATAAGTCAATGTAATTGCAATATCTTCAAAAAGGGTAAATGTTTTGATCGGGGTGATTATCTGACTGTTCGAAGTGATGCACGTAGTCACTGAAAAGTGTAACTTACAACAGACCATAACAGGCAGGTATATTAGAGATAGGACGCGGAGGGCCCGCTTAGGAAACACCATTTGAAGCAGTAGAATAAACCTTTCCATGTGGCTTATATCAGTACAAGTGTTTGGTGAATCATGTACAATATCCTAGGGTTATTGTTTTCTAGTTACCTTCTTGTTTGCAAAGTTCAAAGAGTTCAAACACGGCAAATAAACCGGACCCCTCTAATTTCACGTATGTGGGTGGTTGTTATGCGAGGAGATGAGATTATAGACTTCAAACAACACTATAAATAAATAGAAAAGAACAACAAATAAAAAATAAACCCGCTAGATAGAAGGTAGACCCGTTCTTTTAAAAGTTTCAAATTAGTTCTTATTCGAAATATTTTATATTCGGGATAGCAACTTGATCTCAAGCTGTAGAGTAGGCTGTAATGCGGAGTTCGGACCAGTATTTTACCTATTTTTTTATTCTCTTTCATGGTTAGTTTAGAATGACTCAAACTTTTTAGTCAGAGAAACGAGAAGTCTGTATGAGAATATCACCAATAATCCCACATAAACCCTGCATGCTACTAATACTAAAATTATTCTCTTTTAATGTCTATGTTACTCACTCTCTGCATGTGGTTTTACAACCATCATGGCCGTGAGCGGTTGTGAGATCCAAATACCTGATGGAATAGAAACCCTGCACGCGACTTAGCTATCACCGTGAGGCAACGAATGTTCATTCCGGGTTTCAAGAGTTGAATGCTGCCCAAGTAAAGTTCATCAAATCAGGGAGTATCATGGAAACCGTGAGGCGTATGTAATGGAAAAAAAGATGGTATGTATGTTAGAACGGTACTCCTGAATCTGGATCATCGGAAAACTAAGGTATATTGGCATAAAACAACCTGACTGACTGACCCTTATAACACACTTTAAAATGGAAGCTCATTACATACTAGTTCAAACTTTTGGAAGTATTATTAGAAGATACCTCAGTGCTGTAAGTGGCCAACATAGGCGCACCATCGCAATTGCCTAGAAATATCATTCGCTGTATGAATAATAAATTTTGTGTATACTCTTGTTGCAGTACTTTTTGGGGTTGACTTCAGTACTACTAGTTGTGAACATAGACTACATCAAAGGCCTGAATGTCGTCCCTAAGAATTATTGTTTGGCAATTTACATATTTTTAGAAATCTATTTACGACTGCATACGGTACAGAGATGACTTCAGCACTGGGGCTTTATTTTAGGAATAAATTGGAGCTTCCATCTTACGACTGCATAACAAAACATCGTCGCGGGAAAATTGAAACTAAACTTTTGAAAAATACTACGGTCCAATACTAAATACTTCAATTAGTGCTCAAGCGGCCAACATAGGCTATTGCTTCTAAAGTATTGGTCATAGTAGAGGTGACGTCTAATCTTGACAAACAAGCTGTCACGCAGCTCTAGCTAGATACCCTCAACAAAAAAAAAGAAAAAAAAAGGATTGCATTTTTTTTGCAGAAAGGAAAGGACAAGTCCTGTACGAAGCATTTTTTCCATCAGTCGCATTCGCCAGCCTCCCCGAAAAAGCCAGCAAAACAATGCGTTGGTTCCGGTGCGCCTGATTACCTGGTTGTAGTGATAGAAATCTGGCCACTGAAATTCTTGAGAATCGGAAATTGCATCCTGCAATAGGTCATTTGCATCAACAAAATCTCTATCTTTGGATAATAATTGGGCGAGATCCTATCATACTATATATGCATACCAATATTTAAAAAAAATCTATTAAATCTTTAGCTCGACGTAACTCGGAGTGTAACCACGCACGTGTCATACAAAGTAGGGATGCCTATACAACTGAAGGAGAAGGCTTTGCAGAATTCCACTTGGCACCGTGAGATCTCGTTCAGAGAGTTTGAGGAAAGGAGCATTCCGAGAAAGTTTTTTTTCGAAGCAAGCCGTCCTAACTATACCCGTGACAGAATCCATCATCCCGAAACCAACGCGACCGTCGTTATGTATCAATAACTTGTCCCGAACTCCCGAATGAAACCGACCAGCAATATTTAAAAATATATTATCAAAATGTGAGAGGTAACCGTACTCATACGTATGAGCTCTTTCTGAAGCTTTCTGCCTGTGAAAACGAAGCTATTATACTCATTGAGAAGTGGTTTCATTCTGATGTTGCTAGCGGTCACTGCCAGCGGTTACTGCCAGCTACTCGATATTTCGGTGCGATCTCAGTGCAGCTACTAGCAACCTTCAGTGAGGGGGTGGAGTTTTAATTGCGGTTAAAGCAAACCTCAACTGTAGGTCTGCAGACCTTGTTGACTGTGGTAGTATTAAGCAAATCGCTGTGCGTATCAAACTAGACAAGACGACGATCTCTGTATGTGTGGAATCTATCTTCGACCGAACTCGTCTCCGGAGTTGTACTCAGCGCATTCCGCCAGTCTAGCAAATCTGTGAAAATGCATCGGATTCTGATAGTATTGCCATCGTTGGAGATTACAACATACCTCAGCTGGTATGGTCCTACGATGAGGAGGTCAACAGCTTGATGCCATCCTACACATCGACTCAACTAAATCCGAACACACTCCGGACTACATCAGCTCAACAGCCTGCTAAACTCGAATGATCGCCCACTTGTCTTGGCATTTGTTATCGAAACAAACGATGTTGAACTTATCGAACCGATTCGACAGCCATCACAGGCCTTTCGTTTTTCCTCCTGCGTGCAACTAACTAGTGACTCGAAAATCATTCACGATTTCCATTTTCGTCGTTGCCACTTTCCGGAACTGAATAACGCTATCGTGGACGTCAATTGGTCTGAAATATTTCGTGCAATAGATTCGAATGAAACGGTACGTATGTTTTATGAGAAAGTGTATGACGTTATGGAGGAATATGTTCCAAGTCAAAGAAGTAGGCAGTAGACCTTTTTCATTTAAGCAACCGTGGTGGACAACTGAGCTACAGCATCTCCGTAAAATTGCGCGAAAAGCTCGTAAACGCTATTTCCGATCACGGACTACTATGAACCGGATCAATCTACCGTCGCTCGAACACATTACGACAATTGCCAGGACGCTACTTTTCGTTGCTATATCAGACGATTGAAGCAGACTGCGAAGCAGAACCCGTCATCTTTTTGGCCATATATTCGAAGCCGTAAGCAATCCAACCGGATCCCTACCGACCCTCGTAAATCTGTTTGCCGATTTATTCGCAAATGTACACATTCACATGTTATCGACTTTTTCCCCTAACAGTCTTAGATCCTGTCCTGCATTCAATTTGAATTGTCCTGCTCTAGTTGTGGGCCAACATGAAGTTTTGGCAGCCCTGAAAAAGTTGAATGTGTCGAAAGGGTCGGGTACTTACAAGATCCCGCCGTTGTTTTTAGGATAACGTGCTAACTCACTGCTGATGCAGTTGACGATTATTTTGAACAGGTCACTCAGCGAAGGTACTTTTCCCAAAGCGTGGAAGTTAGCCTCAATTACTTCGATTTTCAAAGCTGGTAACAAACATGTTGTTGAAAATTACAGAGGCCAAGATGTTTAAACAATGTGTTCACCAAGCTCTTTAAACTCTATCTCAACCGCTGATTTCTGAATTTCAACATGTTTTTGTAAAGAAGCAATCAACGACAACGAATCTGAAGTTCTACGTAAATTGAGAAACGTCACCAAGATGATGCCATATTAGGCTGATGCAAAATTCGAAATATTTGCTCCCCTAAGCTTAATTGACGCCAATTTGGGTCCTGATAGTCCCCAAAAAATTTTAACACATATGGTTTTATTTGGCTCTGCACACGCTATTCAAAGTTTGTATGAGAATTAGTATGAAGAATCTCAAACTTACATTTCCAGATCCCTAACATCTTAATATTATGTCCTTGAACCAAATCTCATTAAGATTCATATAGTGTAAGTTGCCAACTATCAAAATGCCGAAGATACATGACATGTAAATTTTATACAAAAATAATTATTCAACAAATATAATAATAAGAAATAAAAATATGTGATGTATATAAAATATATAGATATAAAATATATAAAATATTTAAAATAATATAAATAAAAAAAATACATAAAATATATAAATATTAAATATAAAAAATATATAAAATAATAAGAAAACAACAATTTGAATAAAACATCATACCTAAAGTGTGTATTTTATGTTTTAGTGAATAACTATTTTTGTATGAAATTTACATGTCAAGTATCTTCGGCATTTTGATAGTTGACAACTTAAACTATATGAATGTATATAAGATTTGGTTTAAGGACATAATATCAAGATGTTAGGGATCTGGAAATGTAAGTTTGAGATTCTTCATACTAATTCCCATACAAACTTTGAATACCGTGTGCAGAGCCATATTAAAACCAAATGTGTTAAACATTTTTGGGGACTATCAGGACCCGAATTGGCGTCGATTAAGCTTAGAGGAGCAAATATTTCGAAATTTGCATCAGCCTACAATGCCATATGCTTCGATCTTTCGAAGGCGTTCGCCAAGGTTCCACACACTCTTACAATTTGACAAGCTGATACATCTGGGCTTTCCTGATTGGAGCACAAAGTGGTTGCGCTCTTACTTATCTGGTCGGAACGGTTTCGTCAAATGAAACGGTAGTCGGTCACGTGTCTTCTCCGTCACGTCAGGTGTACCGCAAGGAAGCACTGATTTTTATATATTTCGTGAATGACTTGTGATTTCGGATGAAATCGAGTTTTCTCCTCTACGCTGAAGATCCAATATCTACAAAGTTATATCATCGCATTTCGACGGTTGCGCTCTTTAGAATGACATCGACAAGATTCTTTTGTGGTGCTCTGAGAATCGAATGGGAATGGAACAGAACATCAAAGAGTGCAAAGATTTCACCCTAACGTGAAGACACGGCAAGACACATCAAGTAAACTTGTGTGTAAGGATCTTATAAAACTAACTAAATTTGAAAATGATGATACTTTTGCTTAATGTTGGCGAAAATGGGATATGAATAAATACCATAAATTTTCAATTCATCGTATTTATTTTTTCCTGCTACGCCCTGTATACCAACCAGTACTGTAATAACCCTCTTCTGATGCTACATTCAAACGTTGGAATTGTCCAGCCAGATGAACTAACCATAAAATGTTGAACTCATTGGGTGACCACCGACTACAACACCAGCTGAGATATATAAAGAATCATTTTGACTGGAAACCATGCCTAATTTGGGTTCCAAAGGACGTCATGACATTACCGAGTTCAACATCCAACGTTTCTATCCAGGGTTTATATCTTCCTCGGGGATAATGAAGTTTCCAGTTTTGTTCTAAAACTTTTAGCCTATTGATGAGTAGAGATGAAAGTCCGCGAAGAAGGCGAACGAACATCGTATTTTTGCGGTGAGGGCAATGGAAGGTTCTCCTAGTAACCTTCCATTGGCCTCACCGCAAAAGTCGGTCGACTATACTAGCTTGGCAAATTGAAAAGATTTTTTACGACAACCTAGTAAAATTAATTATCGAGAACGAACCATTAGCACAAAAAGAAGAAAAGATGCGCAACAGGCAAGGTGGATTGTTCGAATGGCAAGTAACATGAGGACCCTCCGCAGACTGCAAGGCAAGTGAACTGCAGCCGTGGATTGTGAGATTAGGAGAAAACGAGGTTTTTATGGCGGTATTGTAATGTGACATATGTAATTGTTATGCCGTTAAGACAAGCTTTTTTCAATAAAAAAAAGCCAATCATTTTGGATCCATGCTTAGCCAAAGGCGCGACCGCAAAGAAACACCATGCTGGAGGTGGCTGGGTTCGATTCCTGGTCTGGTCTAGGAATTGCCGGTCGCTCTGACCTCCCAGCCCAACGCACGGAAAGATGTGGCCACCTTGCCTTCCGTCTTCCATTTAACCTTCTGTTGAACCCTCCGGTTACTTGAACGGTCGAACGGCTAGAACCAGGCTTCCGCTTGATGGACTCTCCCTTCTCCAGAAGTTCCAGAATATTGTAGGTATTTCTACAATTGTATCCGGCTGACTGAAGTGGGCCACGATGGACAATTTTTTTAGGCCCAGATAGAGTAGGGAGTATGAACAAACCATAGATCGGAGTTGTTTCACGCAAATAAACTAATGGAGCTGTTACAGTATTTTCACAATATACGAATATTACAGTAGTCAACAAACATTACAAAATGACACTATATGTTCTAGGTCATCCAAACTATCCAGGAGCTTCAAACGACCACTGTAACTGTAGCTGCCTTTTCTAAAAAGTGTAACAATTTGCATTTGAACAAATTAAGTGAGCCTTTTGAAAGGTCATCATATATAAAATGATAACTTGGGATGTTCTAGGGCACCAAAACTGCGCTAGAATTCAGAAATAAGAATCCACAGTAGCTTAATAACAAATGACCCGAACTTAAGTTCCATACTTAAGATAAACAGTAGTAACCGTAGTTTTTTGGGATATACAAAGCTACGATAAATATTCAAACATTTTGAATGAATATTATAAAACTTCCACAGCCAAGTAACAATTTTAGTTTTATTCCAGACGTATAGCACTCCTCCTGGCTTTGTTGATAAAATTATATTTAAAACTGTTTTGTCTACCAACAGCTCCTCTTACCTTATTTAAACCCAAATTTGAACAAAGTGGCCTTCTCTTTAGATGGTTTGAAAGCACAAATTGATAAAACATTTATAAGACCATAAAAAAAATTAAAATTGTTGTAATGAAACATGTTATGACCATTTGAAAACATTCACAAAACCTATTGGCTGCCATGCTTGTCATATGGCCATATGGCCACAGCTGTCAAACTTCACTGTGACATTGTAGTTGGTTTTTGTTGTTGTGCTTTGTTCAACTCTCTGCTCTTCTGATTTATTTAGTAATTAATATGACAGTATTTAAAAAAAAGTTCTAGGTTGCGGAAAATTTTGTTTGATAGCAAAATATCCAAAACAAATTAAGTCTTTTACGGCGTATCATGCTCCTAATCATGTACATATAATGATGAATACAGGTTCATTTATTGATGAATATTGGCACCATAATTGCCAAAAAATAATGCGCTTTGGAAATCACGCGAGTTAACAACAACAAAAACAATATTAAATCAAATGTTTTCGATGAATTATTCATGAATTTCCTGAAAATTTATGGAGTTCAATGAGGTCTAAAAGAAAACCAAAATAAGTCATCGATCTACAGTTCATTTGCATAACTTTTAAAATTTGTTGAATTTATGTTTCGACATTTCAATTATTTCTTATATTTCAAAATGGCGATTGTAAGATATCACAGTTTTTTTTTCCAGAAAGCCAGCTTATCTTCACAATCGCTACTATAAATGGATTTGTTTTTTTTTATGCCGTTTTTAAGCCCTCAGTGTCAATGCATTCGCTGGAGGCAAAATGGTTTAAACATGATTTTTCAACTGATAATAATAAGAGAATATGAACAACGAGTCCTAAAACGGCCTTTCAAAACAGCATTTAACGAGTTTATAAAAACGAAATAAAAACTTTGATAGGAGTAAACGGAATTTCATTTTAAGATCATTTTAAACAAGCTGCGTAGGTTCTCATAATTCTTACTAAAATATGTAAGCTATTGGCCAACCAAATCGATTAATAATGGCTTTCATAATATTAGAAGAAAACTTAATAACGCTGGATGATTTTGGCAATGTTAGTTGGGCGGATAACCAAGTAAGTTTCAGGACATTCAAATCGGATAGAGCTGCTGTTGAAACAGATGATCGTGAGGTTGTGTTCTCGAGACCGCGAGATTATCTTTTAATGTCTGTTGGTCTTCCAGGACATCCATACACAAATAAAAAGGAACATTGAATTTTCGGCGTTATTTAGTGCACATGAGGGGAATACTAGATTTGGCAAAAAATAAAGGGGAAATTTCATGTTAACTTTATCCAGACAACGCCTGAATTTAGCCTGTTGTTTGAAAGATTGCAAACATTGTTGTATGGAGCATGAAATATTGCATACAATTTCGTTGTTTACGCCTTCTTTGGCGTAGAATTAAACGAGGGGAACTTTAACGTGCTTGTTAAAAAACAATCTGTTTATAGCGGATAAAACTACTGTAACAATTGTAGATCTTAAGTTCTTAACTCCAGGATAGTTTGGATCAGTTATTACATCTCATTAATGGCGCCTACTTTTTTCAACCATTTCTATGTTATTGAATACACCAACTTGCTTGAATAAGAACGCGTGTAAAAATTCCGGCCAGAAAGGGTTAGGGTTACTTTTTTTTAATCAGTTCAGGCGTGTGTAACACTTTGCGGAGCAGGTATTCAATATTGTAATTAAAAATGTTTTATTTTTCGATATTAGTAAAAGAGGATGCCAATTACTCGTGGCTAGCGCGAGGTTAATGGGTCACATTATCGTTTGGAAGGGGCAAGGTAGGTTACTTATTTCAGGTATAAGTTGCTGCTTATGGTTGCAACGTCTACCAAATCCTCGGTCCCTGTAGTTCCTTTCAGGAACTAAGCCGCAGATGAGTGACCACAGTTGGCAGGGTAGGTACAAATAGAACGGAAACAAAAGGATAATATAACTAGAACACAATGGCAGGGAATCAAATAGAGTGGAAGGGAGGGTCGTGATGACGTTACACTAGGCTGATGCAAATTTCGAAATGTGTGCTCCTCTAAGCTTAATCGACGCCAATTTGGGTCCTGATAGTCCCCAAAAAATTTGAACACATTTGGTTTTAATTTGGCTTAGCACACGCTATTCAAAGTTTGTATAGGAATTAGTATGATAACTATTTTTGTATAAAATTTACATGTCAGGTATCTTCGGCTTTTTGATAGTTGGCAACTTACACTATATGAATCTTATTTAGATTTGGTTTAAGGACATAATATCAAGATGTTAGGGATCTGGAAATGTAAGTTTGAGTTCTTCATACTAATTCCCATACAAACTTTGAATAGCGTGTGCAAAGCCAAATTAAAACCAAATGTGTTCAAATTTTTTGGGGACTATCAGGACCCAAATTGGCGTCGATTAAGCTTAGGGGAGCAAACATTTCGAAATTTGCATCAGCCTACGTTACACTCTTAGATCACACAAACAAATAATTCGTACATCGCTTGGATGTAGGGAAGATCACGCATTCCCAAAGATTTCTTACCTCTCGGAAGGGTTGTCTGCCTCGGGCCACTAGGGTGACCAATAGTCGTGCTCTGGAGGCATCATTATCCGAGCAATGCCAAACTGTATCAAACAATTTAAGGACTGTCCCTGAAAGTATGGACGCAGTAAAAAACCACCACCACTTTTGCAATATTTGAAAACTAGTTCTTTTTATGTTGTTTATCCTGTTATTTACCTTAATCTCTCAGCACTAGTGTACTAGTTACAACGTTTCCAATCATTTTAAAATTCGTAGACTTTTAGTGGAACAGCGTCGAAGTGTTATGCACAAATGGTGCACAGAATCCGAAATGACACTGAAGAAGTTGGCAAAAATGGATAGAGTAAGTGAGAAAGCCGAAGAAACAGCGATCAGGAAATTCAATGAGCATACAAGGGACGGAGGGAACTTAAGCTAAAAATACTATCAAACTTCTCAACTTGTTTCTCGAGACATCTGGAAAGGGGACTATTAGAGCGAAAATTATAAAAATAGAAGGTGTGGATAGAAGGAATTACTTGCCTAACCTTTAGAAATGGCTAAAGGAAACTGATATGTAGGAACTTATCAAGTCTGTTTTATGGCGATCGATAACAATTTAATTTCTACGTTGCAGCACATCCTTCAAAAGAACAGTGAATATTGTTAAAGATTTATCGATTCCTAGGCTGCACATGATACTAGCAATCATGAATAGTATCGGTTGGCTAGGCGAATTTCAGGACAAGTTTTCTCCGGAAATCTACAAGAGTGCCAAGCTTGCGAGGGATGGAAGTTATCGCGTGCATTTATGGAGTTGTCTGTCAAGTTAAAAAAAGACCATCATTGAGACCGATTTGTATCGCCACTTCGATTTTTCGAAGGCACAAATCCTTCCTTAATACACACAAAAGATGGCAAGGAGACGTTTTCTCCAGCCTTCTGATTAATATTACTCTAGACGGTGATAATAATCGTGCGGATTTCAACATCTTTTTCTTCTTCTAACTGACTTTGACGTTCCCTTATACGAGCTTTTGCCAGCATTCAACTTATTATTCTACAAACACTTTCACCGTGAAAAGTTTAGACCCGTCTATACCAACACCAATGCATGGACTTGTACATTGTGTTTCAAGCCTAATGCCAATTCTATGGCCACCATAATACCATCTATTTCAAACATTTATCACATAAGAACGGAGCATCTTAAAACAAAATGTATCCATCAAAAATTAAAAAAAAGTCTGAGAAACCATTTTAGACGTTACAAAATACAACGAAAAGCTGCGTGATTTTTGAGCTAATTTAAGCTGAGCGAATGTAATCTTAAGTCATTTTAATTTCTTAACCTCGTAAAGTACCAACAGCATATTAATCTATCGCCTCAAAAGCCTTCCGATTTGGAGAAAAGTCATTCCACCAGTTCACACCGGTTACTAACACCATTGGGCGAAACAAGTCCGCTTCAGAAACGTCTACCATGGCCACCGAGAAGCCATCCCAAAATATCTGCCATGAGGGACTGTGTTTAAGCTGAATCGATTTATTTTCCTGATCTTGCTGGTGAAGATTATCAAGAACTTCTTCTCGGGCAGATTCTTCCTGAACAGCTCCCTGGCCGACAAAGCCCACAGACCAAATCTAGAGTCCAACCCAATGTTCCCAGATTGATAACACCATGTTTTTTTCTGAACGTGGTATTGGAATTTCCCGAAAGTTAGTCATAAAGTGCATCAAACAAAAGCAAAATTATTGAGAAAATATCATAAACCTAATACAAAATTTAAAATAAAAAACAATTTTCAAAAACCAACACGGTCGTTCGCAGCCGAAAGTAACGCTACCCCTATCAGGAAGATCATTGATCTCCCGAAACATTCCCAGCGAGAATCGCAACGCCCCAAACGGGATCATGTGTCGTCGTTCGAGTTACTTCGTCAGTTACTCAGTCAGTAGGTTGACCACATTAATTGGTTACGCCTTCCGTTTTTTGCCTTCCTCCTGGGGCGCACTTTTCCTTGCGCCAAGCGCGCCGATTGCACATGAGTCGTTGAATTCATGTGAAATCTTTTATTGTTGTTTTCTTCGAAATACGACGACGACGACGACGACGACGACGACGACGACCCTCTCTGGGAGGAAATGATCCGCATCTTCTTTGGGTTCGCTCATATGTGGACTTCATCAGTTCCTTCGGAGCAGCGCAGCGACTCCGGTGACTGATGGGGTGTCGTTTTTTTTTCTGTTCCCCTTTTCTGCCGTCTTCAAGAAACCTCGAATATTTCCTTCGGACGTGGTACCTGTGCCCGATGAAATGAGTAAGATAATTTACTTACGTAAGGACGTGCACTCATTTGTACACCGGTGTTGACTGCTGCTGCTGCCGTTGCTGAATGGGGTTGAAGGTTTCGAATTTCTCCAAGTACGATCTGCCATTTATACGACGTGGAGTAGACAATGACAGTTCAAATTATTTCACCTCTCCGTTGTCCGCGGCGGAGTTTGTGGAAGTGCGTGGAAATATTTTAAAACATTTTTTTTAAACCCCCGAAAACTGCTTCCAAGTAAACAGCTACTTGAGGTGACCAGTCAGCCGGTGTCAACAGTATACATGACCACCGAAATCCGTAAAATGTATTCAAATTGTGTGCCGGTGCGTAGGCGTAAACTACTTCGGGTGCTTCTTGGCTGCTTCTGCTGCGGACTGAATAACGTGCTCATATATTGCGACTCTCGGAGGAAAGAGATTTTTTTTTTCTTTCGAGCGTAGAAGGTGCCGCCTGTCGTAAGACGAGATAATTTTGATCGAGAGCATCGTAAATTAGCGCGGACTACGGTTCTCGGCTTTTTGGTGGCCGGCGCGCAGGGAGACTCCGCATAACGGACGTAACAACGACGGTTCGGTATGGCCTCTGGCATGGCCGCTGAAATACTGGTAAACGACTTTATTTTTATCTTGATTGCTGCGTGGTGGAGCTGCTGCTGCTGTTGCTGATGTTGAAATACTGTTGTTTTCTGTTGTTTCTGATTAAGTCCGGCTTGTAAGGAAGATGTGACCTGTTGCACTGGGAGATGAACTAGTGTTCCGCAGCACGCGTGCTGGTGCATAATTTTCGAACTGATTGTGTGCTGCATAGTAATTATTTGAAACGGTACTTCTAGGTGCAATTTTTGGCAAAAGGTCATAAATGACGAAATGTGTTATAGGTTCAGTTGGGGCAGCCGAAGCTGAAAAATAAAAATATCTAAGGAGAGAGCTAGTCATTGATGGTTTTGCAATATTACACAACACTTATCAACAACAAAATTTATCAATCTTGGACGTTCAAGATTTATTAATTTGTCAGATTTATTTTAATAAAAACAATGTTCTACTTGAGCTATACTTTTATAAATATTTTGAGCTAGCATCTGGGTGGTTCCGTTCTACATAAAAATGATAAAATTTGTGAAAAGTAATGGACAAAATACTTGTTACTTGTAGTGAAAAATGATAATATGTATTTACATACGTTAGAGGCTCTAAACTTGAAGTATTTGAAGTCAAGCGTTTTTATTTCATACCACATGTTATTCGGAGGAGTTAAATGACTATTGCATTTTGAAGTTTTTGATGTTCTTTATATCAAAACGGTTGATAACTAGTATAATTGAATTCATTCATTAGCAAAGGTGTTGTATATTTGGATTTTATGTCTCAACAAGGAAAAAAAATGCACGGTTTTGCATAAAACAATCTTATTTCTAAGGGCCTAAAGTCTAAAGACCAACAAAACCCAAGTAACGTTGCAAAAACCATCAGCTTTATTAAGTTTTATATAGGTTTTGTGAAAGCCACTAGAAATCAATTTGGTTTAATTATTGTAGTAAGAGTTGCCAATAGGTTCCATATTTTCGTTAGGTTTATGAGAACCTACACAGCTTATATACGACGATCTTAAAACCTTGTCTTCTTAAGTACCTTTTACTCCTATCAAGGGTTTAGTTTTGACTTTATGAACTCGTAGAAATCGTAGTAACTCGTAGTAAATGCATTAAATGGCAAATTGGCATTGAGGAAAGTCACCAAATAGTTTTATAGTAGCCATTGCTAAGATTAATTGGCTTTTTTTTTAAAAGACCGTGCAATATCGTAGTTGCTACTCCTTTACTGATCAGAGCTAGTGTAATTGCCCAGAGAACCACATAGATGGAGCTTGGGAGTAGCTTTACATCTTCAATGTACAAGTTCACTAATTCTATTTATAGATCAGTACCGGCGCCGGCCACGTCCTCACGGTCTTTGTGGAGGGGGAATAAGGAAGATTAGTTTGACAATCATTGTTATTAGAGACCGTGAACACCACTGCATCTCTACAATTGCCAAGGAAAGGATAGTTGTGTTAGTGAGGCAGGTTATTTTTTAGATCATGGATGCACTGTGGTAAGTGAAGCATCAATGAAAGGAAGCGCAGTAGGCTGCTTTTTATTTTGAATCTAGTGGTGATAGAAAGAGGCAAGTGACAAATGGTAAGGAAAGGGACGGGCCTGGGATAGAACTACCGACCATCTGCTCAGTAAGCAGAACGGGTAACCACTGAGCTACTCAGCCGTGTTCCATTGCTAAGAGTAATTGGCATTTTGGCAAAACTGTGATTTCTTCCAGTCGCCATATATATTAATAATCACTTATTTGCACAGGCTCAATCGAATTAACTTTACAGAGCCAAATTGCCAAATTTTCATACTTTTATACATCATTTATCTTAAAACTAAGTGATGAATCCTAGAGGGTTTGAGCTGTTTAGTGGAATACCTGTAACTAGAAATTAGAAGAAAAAATAGTATCTTCCATTTAATTCCAACTACCTTTGCTTATCTTCGACAGATATGCATATTTCGTCTACAATGTGCAGACTTCTTCAGTGTCTCGTACTAATAACTCGACTTAAAGAAAACCTTCGCCACCTGCCGTATATATACTATTTTCTAAATACAAAGCGTTTACCTATCAGTATTTTGCTTATACCTATCTTATTATTATTTTGTTTATACCTATCCTGAGTAAAAAACAAATGTACTTAATATTTACCTCACTTTTTTTTCATATATAGCTAACCTACTTATTGTGTAGCGGTGGGTACTCCGCTTCGTCGGGTTTGATGTCGTTTGGGTATTAAGTTGAAGAGCCATGTGTAACCGTTGCCTTGGTCTTTGTTTAGTAGATTTGGGTTCTGTTGTTTAGCTAGAAAGCTTAGAAATTGACTTGAATATTTTTTGAAAACGAAAAAAAAAAATATTGAACTATATGAAATAATTGAAAAGTGGAAACATAAATTCCAAATTTAAAAAGTAATACAAAAAAACTGAAGATCAGAGACTGATTTTGGCATCCTTTTTGATTATATTATTTAATTTTTTTTACATAAACTTTCAGAAAATTCATGATTAATTTATCGCATATATTTAGTTGAATTTTGTTTTTGTTCGTGCAAACTCGCATAATCTCCGAGGCGCACTTATTTTCGGCTCTTGACGTTCCAATATTCATCATTAAATTAAATGCACATATGATTTGGAGCATGATCAGTTATAAACACTAAAACAATTGTTTCGATATTATTCACTGTTTAATGAACCAGAAGAGCAGAGAATCGAACAAAGCAGAACAACGCAAAACAAGCACGATATCCCCGTGAAATTTGACGGCTGTGGCCATTTGACCCTATGCTGGTTGCGATGGCAGCTAGTCGGTTTTATTAAGGTTCTCAAGTGATCATAACATCTTTCACTAGAACATTTTCAAATTCTGTATGGTATTGTTAAGGTTTTATTAATTAGTTTGCACAACCGCCTTTGTTCACATTTTGACTTTAAAGATGCAAAGAGAAGGTGATGGTGGACAACACAGCTTTGAATATAGTTTTACAAACAAAGCCGGGAGGGGACTATTCAGTTGAAATCAAACTAGTATTGTTACTTAGGAATAGCAGCAAAAACAAAACTTCACACAATTCAACAAAATGTATTGTTCATATCCCAAAAATAGAGTCATATCTACATAAGAAACTGTTGATTTAGATGTTAATCTCTCTTTCTGAAATATTCTCGAACTATCTGTGGTACACCCGCCATCAAGTTTAATTCTCCATCTTCTCTTAAAATCATAAGTATCATTTGCTTTCTTCTTAGTTTCGAAAAGTTTCCGCTTAACTAGAGCCCAGTATCCCTCTATTGGTCGAGTTTTGAACAGTTAGGTGGATTGGCTGTTTTTGGCACGTATTTGACCTCTTGTACCTTATACCATTCCAAGACGGAAATCGCATAGTGACAAGATAAACGGTGACAACCGCATTTGCAGACATTCATTCTCGTACACTTCCTTATTGATAGTGCCAGTAGAGAAGAAACTTTTAGATTTTTGACCACAACTATATGTGACCTGTCAAATCAAATACTTCTTCAGGAATTCGGACACCTTCTTTGTCTGGAAATGCTCGATAACGGCTTTCTTTTGCGTTGCGGTAAAAAAAGCCAGTCCCGGAAGCTGTTAAAGTTTTCGAGTACGTATGTTTCGTCGTTCATTATGATACAAGGAAATGTTTGCAAAAATTTTGCTTCTCATCACTTACTTACCTTAACAATCAAATCAAGGCCAGTGTTGCCTCTGCTTTGTGCCGAAGTTGTCTCCATTGTAATCGGTCCATGGCTGTACCTCGCCAGCCTCGCTGTCTGCAGAGATTCCGCAGGTCGCCTTCTACTTGATCGATCCACCTTGCCTGTTGCGTGGCTCTTGTTCTTGTACCAGTCGGTTCGTTTTCGAGAACCATTTTTAGAGGGCTGTCGTCCGACATTCTGACGACATACCCAGCCCATCGTAGTCGACCGATTTTAGCGACGTGTACGATGGGAGGTTCGTGGTTCGTACGCATGTTGCATGGCCGTAGAGAACTACTGGTCTAATTAATGTCTTGTAGATGGACAACTTTGTAGTTTGGCAAACTTTGTTCGATTTGTCCTTTGGAGTCCAAAGTAGGCACGATTTCCAGCCATAATGCGCCTTTGTATTTCTCTGCTGGTATCGTTATCGGTGGTCATCCAGATCTCAGATACACGAATTACTCTACCACCTCGATTTCTTCACCGTCGATTTGAACTCGTGGTAGGAGGCTAACATTGTCTTTTCTTGAGCCTCTTCTCTTCATGTATTTTGTTTTCAACGCATTAATCACAAGCCCAACCTGATGTACGTTTCCACCATCGTCTCAAAGTTGCCTGTTACGATATGAACGTCGTCGGCGATGCCAAATAGTTCGACAGACTTCCTGAAGATCGTGCCACTCGTGTCTATCTCAGCTCTTCGAATCACACCCTCGAATGCAATTCGAAGGGACTCAATAGTGTTCCCGATACTCGGAATTTTTCCGGAAATCCATAATCTGCCATAGAAAGTGACTCTAAGCAAACAACATCAAATAAATGAAATATCATTTACTCATTTAACTCGGCGACCGGTTCAACCTGATGAGCCATTCGTTCTAATGGCATTCGGCCTGATGGCATTCAGCTCAAAATTATGCGGAATGAGGAGAAGCAGCACTACTCTATCCTATGGCGCCAATTTGTGTCCTTTATTTTAAAACCCATAAAAACAACACAATTTTATAATTAGTGTCCAACTATTTGAACTTACCCCTATGATGAACATTTTTAGAGGTATATGACAAAGTAACGTGAATTCAATGGTATTTTTAAGCAAACGCCCACCAAGCTCAATACACGACTAAATCTCGCAAAGATCACAGGATCAAGTAGAAGCAGGTGTGATACAAATTACCCTGGATCTTTCGATGACACAAATAGAATGCAGATGAAAAATTTCAAGAATATTTTTTACAGTAACATTGAAAAAGTTTCGTCAACACTTTCTCAGGGACACAGTTGCTGGTAGTTTGTAGCAGAGTCTTAGTAACCAGCTTATGAATGAAACAAGAAACAATTTTACTGGTTGTTAAATTGAATAGAACTAGTTGAAATTGAGCGTAGGGCATGTTTGAAATGCGGCATCCGATCGAGCAATTTCTTGCCTAGCTACCACAGTGCGTGGTAGGTAAGAGGAAGGGAACCCCCTTGACAGGCAAAAGAGTGCGTGCTTGATCGTGCTCACCACAAATGGCACAGAGCAGTTCTAGTGATGTGAAATTTCTGTTCTGGAAATTTTCAATTTTGAAACATGGTAATTGATTACGTGCTTCATGCAACAACAACAAAAAACCTCTCTTCAATTTCCTTGCACCTTAACATTTGTTTTGTTCTCTGCAGCATAGTGTTAACAAGTTTGCGAATAGGGTTACTGATTATAAGTTGATTGAATCAAAAGGCTATTTAATCAAAAAAAAAAATTATTAATAATTTAACAGATTCCCAATCATTCTTACCTTTTGCCACGAATTTTAGTATTGTTTTCCAAATATAATAAATTTACCTGAAAAAACACAAAGAGTAATGGAATCAATTAGAGCATATATTACTGGAATCAGTAGAATTATATAAAGAACTTAGGCATAATCGATAAACTCTTTTTCTGAATTCTAAATTTTCTGTTGTTCTTACTTGCCGACAGTTAATCCATAAAACAAAATAATGTGATAATGTTTCATGCAAAACAGTAACGTTCAGGAGTTTTAACGAATATCTTTTATTTTTCCATGTTATTTGAAAGTACACATCAAGCACACAAGTTCAAACACATCTAAAGGATGTACCACGGTGTCAGTTATCATAAAACAGTTCAAAGAACGTCTGACTGTTGATCGAAAGCGAAATCCGGAAAAAAAACTAGACTACGCTCGTGTATGGTTCAGAACTTCCCAAACCGTGACGATAAACAGAATACGATCGCAAAAAGCCGTGCCTGAAAGTTGTACGCCCAGAAGTTAACGAAGCCACACTGCTGCTTAAGGGATCACGAGACATATGTGAAGGCGGACTTCAATCAGATTCCAGGAAACCTGTATGTGACTACCAAGGATAAGTGAGATGTTTCCGAGAACCTTTGGACACAGAAGATGTCGAAGTTCGTCAAGAAGTTCTTAATTTGGCAAGCGATTTGTAAAGCGGAGTACACCTTTCGTTACGGTTAGCACCATGAGTGGGTAAGTGTGTTTTTAAGAGTGTCTCTAAAGCGGATTCTTCCTCTCCCAAAGGCTCACGATGGTCCGACGATCTTCAAGCTGGATTTGGCATCATGCCAATACACAAATGACGTGCTAGAGTCGTATAAGGTGAACGATATCGATTCCATGAACGTTCCAGTTTCCCGAACGGTTTGCCAGCTCGAAAGGGTACTCTGACGTACTAAATGTTAAAATTAATAGCGTGAAATTTGGGGTGCCAGACTCTGTTATAGGCCTTGGATAAATCTAAAGCAGCTATATCGACATCTAAGTCGTTTGCTAGAGCACCATTAATGGATGGACCCAGTGCTGCGAGATAAGATCCAGTTCCTCTACCCTCCAGGAAAGTTTGTTACCATTGATCCAAGAGGCTCCGCTCTCTGAGTACGGTAACGAGGTGCATGTTTATCGTGCGTTCCATGATCTTCGAAGCACAATTTCTGAGGGCTATAGGTCGAACCACCAACTATGCTGCCAGTTTTTTTTGTAAACATGCCGATGATCCATATCTGGTTGATGCTATCTAAGAAGGAGGTTTCAACAGACAACCGAAGCCGTTTAGGAAGGGGTCCTGCAAACTTTTCTTTAGCGGAATCAATAGTTCGGTTTGTTGAAGTCTCAGTCGTTTACGTCATCAGGTACCTCTAGTCTAGTGGATGTGCAGTGTGCTTTTGCTTGTGTCAGTAGAAAGTTCTGCTGCGTTGGATGAGAGTTCCGAAAAGTATTGTCCTAGGACATTCGACAAGTAGTTTGCATCCCGTTAGGCGAGGTCATTCTGACGAATCCCAATTTCTTGTGCCCTTCTTTTGCCTTTCAACGCATTTACACGTAACCACATTTCGGTGGTTGATTGGCTGCTGTCAAAACCCTTGAGAAATGTTTGTCAAGACTTGCTTTTTGAATTTATAATAGCGTCCTTATATTGGTTTCTTAGCCGCTGATAGTGTTTGTAGATGTCTTTGCATTTCTGGTGGGTTACTAGGGTGCGTTTGAGCTTCCTTAGAGCCTTTTTCCGAGCTTTCACTGCCCTGAGACAGTTGCAGGAAAGCAAATACATTTTAAAAATGAGCTGCAAAAACCTCGAAGTGACTGCTGACTGCAAATGTAACTTCCGAAGTCACTTCAGTCTCATCAAAAAGGAGGTGGAATGCAGAATCCGCCTATTAAAAGCAATTAGCGGAAGACATAAAGGGTGTATTCGATAAAAATGGCACACAGAAAATCTTCTGTAACTTTTGAATCGTATGAGTAAAAAACCTAGAAATTTGAGTAGATCTTATCCATAGTGTATTATTTACATCTGCCAAGTTTCATAGTTATACATTCAGCAGTTCCAGTCATGTCGTCGAAACAAGAAATTGTCCGTGAGAAAATTTTGTGCACTCACAATCAAAATCCAGGGGCGTCCCACCGGTGGATTGCTAAAAGGCTTGGAATTGCAAATACAACTGTGTCTCGTGTAATAAGAAACTTCAAGGAACGTCTGAGTGTCCAAAGGAAGGAAGGGAGTGGTCGTAAAAGTGGTCCAATGGACAGTAAAATGGCCAGGAAAGTCGTACAACACTTCAAGAACCGTCCAAACATGTCAATTCGAGATGTCGCTAAAAAGTCTAAGGCGTCAGTCGGTTTTGTGCAGAAAACCATGAAGCGTGCTGGGTTACATGTTTACAAAGTGCAAAAAGCCCCAAACCGGAATGAAAAACAAAACATCACTGCGAAAACCCGCGCCCAGAAACTTTACACGAAGCTGCTCACCAAATCCGGTTGCATCGTGATGGATGACGAAACATACGTCAAGGCCGACTTCCGTTAACTTCCTGGGCAAGAATATTTCGTTGCCAAGTCGAAGTTCAATGTTCCGGAGGATGTTCGAAAGAAGAAACTATCGAAATTTGCAAAGAAGTTTCTAATCTGGCAGGTGATTTGCGGATGTGGTGAAATAAGTGCTCCCTTCATCACTTCCGGAACAATAAACGGTGCGATTTACACAGAAGAGTGCCTTAAGAAGCGTCTCTTGCCATTCATTAAGAAGCACAAAGGATCAACTCTGTTTTGACCTGATCTAGCATCCTGCCACTACGCTCGAAACGTATTGGAGTGGTACCGAGCCAACGAAGTCAATTTTGTGCCAAAGGATATGAACCCACCAAATTCACCGGAACTTAGTCCAATTGAAAAATTCTGGGCAATTATGAAAACGGAACTTCGCAAACATCCCAAAACTATAAAAACAGAGCTAGAATTGAAGAAAATTTGGGTAAAAACAACAAAAACACTGGGAAAATCGGTTGTACAAAATTTGATGGGTGGAGTGAAAAGGAAGGTGCGGGCATTCGGGATGGGAGACGACATTGAATAAAACAAGTGTTATAAATCAAAGCTCATCAGTAGTTCTTCATTCCCCGAAAATTTCAAAAAAATCCGATAATCAGTTTAATTTTGATGAGTATATACGTGTGTGCCATTTTTTTCGAACACACCCTTTGAGACCAATAACCGTAAATTACAGTTGTCTCTAACATCGTAACTAGTAAACTGTTTTATGGGTTGGAAATCACAATTCAATCACATCGAGACACGATTTAAGTTTTCAATTCAGTATACTACAAGGTAATACGAATCACCTCAGGACTACTTCTAGGTCACCCAGCCTCGCAACATATGTAGAAGCCGGTATCTTCTCGTTTCCATTTGTACTAACGATTACAACAGCGTCTAGAACCATAAGTTATCTGGAGAAAACGTACGGAAAAAATATATTCATCCTCGAAAAAGCCAAAAATATCGTCAGGGAGCATGCCACCATGGATTTTCCCTAAATTGCGCAAGTCTATCAGGTTGGAGACGGCTGGTTGAACCAGACTAGACCCAATATTGACTGGACAATAAAGCGTGCAGTCCGTGTCGGGGACTCGTCCTCTAAAATCTTCGCTGAACTCAACAACCTACTGAACAGCAAGTACAGTACGCACGTAAACATTTTTACGGATGGTTCTGGATTGAATGAGACTGTTAGAATGGCTCTGCGTTTCATATCGCAAGAACAGTTCCTGATGGATTATCCGTATTTTCTGAAGAGGCTAGTGTTTTGTCATCCTTGAAAAACCCCATCCACTGAAACTGTTAATAGAAGCACGGATTCCTTCTAACGCTACGTTCTGTTGGAAACCAGCACACTGTGGCATAAAGGGCAACGAAGAAACAGACCGCCTAGTCTTCTTTGGAAGAGGCTCGGCAATGTGGAACCTCCAAGTGTCTGGGCACGATGTACGCAGTGCGATAAAATGTGGTGTTCATCGTACGTGGCATCTACGATGGTTTTCAAACCGGGATATTTTTCTTATTTATTTGTTTATTCATTCAGTTACTTATTTTGTTAATCAATCTAACCGTAGTCTATATGAATTTTTAAGAACTATTGTTGCCAAGATTGTAACAGTCTTGACGCAGTTATTCTATTTTTAAAAGATCTAGAAGGTTCTTCAAAGTTGAAGAGGTCGTCAACCAACGAAAACGTACAAGCATATGATGTCAGTGGCTCATTAAAACCGTAAGAAGTCCGATGTAATCTGGTCAGCAGTAGAGAAGATGATCTAAGTTATCTTCCCACTTGAAAGTCAATGCAAGACAGAAGTGCAGGTGCGTCGATTTCACCGTTCACTATCTTTGCGATAAGGGTAGCTTGTTGAATATTTCGGCAACGGTGCAGCGTATCATGTCTTCGAAGCCGACATCGTTTGGGATACGGAGGGAGATTTTGAGGATTACGCCAGAGTGTCTTCGAAGCCGACATCGTTCGGGATATGGAGGGATTACGATCTTGAGGATTACGCCAGAGTAGATGCAATAACGTTGAACATCTAAGTCTCATGAACACGTCATGAGGTCACATGACAATTGATACGGAGTCAAAATCACCGCAGCATGTTCAAGACCCGCTTGTACAAGTGCACAGTAGAGTGCTTTGAGGCAGTGAAGATCGGTGAAATCACGGGAGATTTCAGTGCTGAATTAAAGGGCGAACACGAAATTATTGCGACACATTCAACAGGGCATAACTTTTTTACCTTTGGGTAAAAATCAACCAAATTCTGCACACTTTCTCATTGATGTGTATTGTTTACATGCTGTCAAACTCGAAGTCGTGTTTTCGATTCAACAAAAATGGAGATGAACCAACGCGAGTCGAGAGAACAAATTCTTTCCAAACACCTGGAATTTCCTGACCTGTCGTACCGGCAGTTGGGAAAAATGTTGAACATTCACCATTCAACCGTCTCCAGAGTGTTGAAGCGGTTCCAGGAGCGGTTGAATTTGGACCACGGCAAAAGAGCTGGAAGAAAACCAGGACGGAAGAACAAAAAGACGGAAGGAAAGGTGAAGCGGATGATTAAAGCAAATCCTAACGTCTCAAGCCATGATTTGGCTAAAAAGATCGGCATGTCGCAGAGCTACGTCCAGAATGCAAAGAAGAGAGCTGGACTACATACATACAAGGTACAGAACTTCCCAAACCGCGATGAGCGGCAACAATCGACGGCTAAAACTCGGGCACGGAAGCTCTACGAGAAGAAGCTGACAAAATATGGCTGCTGTGTGATGGACGACGAAACGTATATAAAAGCCGATTTTAAGCAAATTCCGGGGTTGGAGTTTTTCACCGGCAAGAGCAAGTTCTATGTGGACGACAAATTTAAGAAGAAGAAAATGTCGAAATTCGCCTTCAAATATCTCATTTGGCAGGCCATCTGTTCTTGCGGACTGAGGAGTGAGCCTTTCGTGACAAAGGGCACAGTAAATGGCGAGATCTACAAATCTGAGTGCCTCGAGAATCGCCTTTTGCCGTTCTTGCAGCAGCATGACGAAACTCCGCTATTTTGGCCAGATTTGGCATCATGCCACTATTCTAAAAGTGTCCTGGAGTGGTATGAGGCCAATTCTGTCCATTTTGTTCCAAAGGACATGAATCCGCCAAACTGTCCGGAGCTGCGCCCGGTGGAGCAGTACTGGGCAATGATGAAGCGGGAACTTCGGAAGAGCAAGAAGACAGTCAAAGACGAGAAGGACATGTTAAGAAAATGGAAAAAAAAAACTGAGAAACTGGTACCGGATGACACTGTAAAGACTTTGATGGAGGGCATCAAGTGAAAATGCGTTCAATTTTACACTCAAGGCTCCATCGATTAACTTTTCTTTTGATTTTTGAAGTAAACATATGTATAAAAATCTACCCTAAAATTTTGGTTTGATTCTAAACATTATAAGAAAATTGGCATGACATTTTCGGTGTCGCAATAATTTCGTGTTCGCCCTTTACAATTGTCGTTAAGCTTTCTAGATGTTGGTGCTGATTAAATGTTCGTCCAGTGTCACACCCAAATCCAGACCTCGAGGACGTTCCCATCAATTTGGTAATTGAAAGTGATGGGAGGCATTGATCGATGGAACGGGATAGCAACACATTTAGTAATGATTATCACGAGTTTATTTATCTTACACCTGGTCGAAAACATGTCTAGAAGCTCCTGATGCCGGTAGCAGTCCTCAATAGACCTCACCACCAGGTAGATTTTCAAATCTTCTGCGTATATGAGAACGTAGTTCGATCCTAGCAACAGTGCAGCGTCGTTGAAGACAACGAAAATAGCAAAAGCCCCAAGTAACTGCCTTGTGGGACGCTTAAATTATTATTAAATATACTGGAAACAGCTGAATCAAGCTTTACGCTCAGAACACGACCCGTCAAGTAGCCTTCCAGCTATACCGAAAGTCACTTTGGTGCACCTAGACGGGAGAAGTATACTGTGATAAATAACGTCAAAAGCGGCCTTCAAGTCCGTATATACGGCGTCCACTTGATTTTTAGCTTCAACCTGCTTAATACAGATACTAGTGAAGTCCAGAAGGTACGTTGTTGCGGAGCAGCCTGACATAAATCCATGTTGATTGTCTGAAATGTATTGTTTGGTACGGCCAAGAATGACATTACTTACGAATATTTCGAATAGCTTCGATCCCGCAGATAGACTGGTAATTCCTCTGTAGTTCTTCGCATTTCTTTTATCTCCTTTCACTTCTGCTGCTCAAACTATTTGTTGAATATGTGACCAAGAGCAGGAAGCCAAGGAAGCAGCACAGCGACAAACCTAACAACCGGAACACCATCAGGCCCGGGAGAATATGAGCATCTCAGTTTCCTAAAAGCAACAATGATCATGTCCGAAGTAATTGAATAGGTATCCAGGTCAAAAACATCAGCAGGTAAATTAGAAGTGGCCACTTCAGCTTCTTGCTGAGATGCTTGGTAAACAGTTCGCGTGATTCTTCAGCTGAAAATGATTCTGATTCGTCTAGAAATACATTTTAAGGGATGGAAAAGCATTTCCTCTTAGAATTCAAAAATTCCAGAAACTTTTTGGATTTCTACGCATAACATGTGATTTATACAGACTAGCTACTACAGAATAGCATTCACTAGGCGGTATGCGTCACTTTCAAATTTGAAAGCCTGTTGATTAGTGAAGGAACGATGCTTCCGAAGTGACCTCTGCTTAGCATTTTGCTCACGTTTCAACCTATGCAGTTCTGGGTTGCTCCATGTTGGCTTAACAGGTGACCGAATCCTAGGGAGGAAAGATCACAGCTGATATAGGACAGCGGAACGACCGTGAGGATCGCAGAGAACAACAAATATTGTCCCACCTGAAAGTGGGCCATACCAGACAAGAGCATTATATATCAACTAATCCCAAGCCAACCTGTTCAATTTTGCGTTGTACCTCTAACCGTGATACACATAATAGTAAACTGTGTCCAATACGAAACAACAAGAGTCAACTTGAATCTACACATCAGTATTAATAGTATCCTTAAATATTATCCAGTTGAAGAAACAAAACTTATAAATTTCCTGAAAAACATATTCTTATACTATAGCATTTAATTCAACAAAATTGTACTCTTGTAGAACTATATATTTCTTCTCGAAAAAGAGGTGAACCAGCCTTAGGCCCTGAAAACCTCATAATATAGGAAAAAACTTCACAATACTTCTGAGTTGTAAGACATCGTTCATACAATGTAAGTATTGTAAAAGAATTATGCAAGGATCATTTACCGTCTTCAGAATTCTATTATCCTAACATCCATAATAATTAATCATCCCATTTAACTTGACACCGAAAAACTCTTGAGCATACCAGCGAGCACATCCCAAAAGTGGTTCACAAAACCGTCCGGCTGTTGACCTTTTTTTTGCCACTCTTGTACCCTTTTTTTTCTGTGGCCCAATTCGATACGAACCGTTGCATGTAAATAAGGCTCAATCCGCACCTCGACGACGAACCACAACGGTCAAAAGGATTCCTCATTGTTACGATTTCATTTAACTTCACCACCATCCGAGATGGGGAAAGATCAAGAGAAAAGCAGCGCAATCTTTCAACATTTTTGCGACGTGTGTGCCTTCCATACTTGACTGCCTGTTGCGCACCCGAGAGTTTCTCAATATGACGTGATGATTTTACGAAATGATCAGGAAAAAAAAAGTGTCGAACCCTTTTTTTCGGTCATCTTTTTTATTTTCGTCCATCTATGCATTCAAGAGCAAAGTCATCATTCGCGCTCGCTTACAGCAGTATTGCGGGTTTCTGCTGATGTATGTTAATTAGCCTTTCAAGTTGGATCTCATTGATTTTTTTGCATTCTGTTGAAGAAATATATGAACGATTTAATTGAAGTAATAATACTCACACACTAAACCAACTCATACAACCATCATTCTCCGGAACTAAAGCTAATCAGGATCTCCATGCCTGAGAAAGACGTTGTACCTGGGCACACAAAACGATCCGCCGTTTCTCAAGTACTTTACCCTGGGAAGCAAACGAGGCCCGTGCACACGCTGCAATAAATCACTCAAAATAATTCGACATGCATCATTCAGCCTTAATTCAACTAGTTTAACCTTACCCCGTTCCGTTCGCTTGAGCAAAATGGACCATGTTTCCCATCGGATTTCCCATTCCCGACTATCGACGACTAATGAATAGCGGAGGGAAAACATGAGCATGCGTGTACCAATCCGATGGGGTGAAGTACTTGGCGCTGTAATTAATTCATTCAACTGAGCGATGACTTTATAACCAGCAGCAGCAGCAGCAGAATGTGACCGCGTTGTAGAAAGGCGGTTTGTCTTCATCCGAACGAACATGACATTCGCTGTTGGTAAGGTGGGGGCGGGTGTGGCTGTGGGGGGAGCGCAGGCCGCCAACTTGACTGACGAGATAATAAAGGTAATTTCAATCATTTCACTTTGAATTGAGATTTGATTAGTTTACTTTGGCTTAGATATGATGGATGGTTGATTTATTTATTGATCTTTGGAAAAAAGTAATCGTCAATTGACGCAGGCGATCCGGAGCTTGTTTTCTCTTCGGACGGTGAGCGTGTGTAGGTAAAGTGATTTATTTTTGCTTTGCACTAGTACTGGTCCTTCGATGGGCGCCACGGTGATGAAAGAAGACGTTTCGATGTAGATTAATGGCTTCTGCTCCGGTGGGTCCTCGATCGATGTCGCGTCGTGACACGGTCCACAGCGCGCATCGGTCTAGCGGGTGCCCATATGTGTGTCTGGGCAGGCAGAGGTTCCGGCGTGGTTGTCATTTGTAGAAGGGGACAGTTCAATAGCGTTTTTTGAGCGACGAACCAGCAATAGAGGGTATTGAATCGATTGAATACGCGCTAGAGGCTATGGGGGCTTTTTCCCGTTTGCTGTTGAGATAGTTTGTGAGGTTGAACCATCGAGTGGGGAAAATGATCTTGATTCCAAAGGCCACACAAGAATTGGTCAAACTCATGGTGAGTTTCATCATGCAAACAAGTACTTCACTGTTTTTTTTTTTTTAATTCAACTAATATACTACCAGAAAGTACCCTTTACGACTCCATCAAAAATGATGTGGAAATGAATATAATCAAATACGATATTTGATAAGGTAAGTATCTTTCGGTTTTAAAAGCCTAAATTTTATAAAAATACGTTGTTTACATTTCAAAAAAATCCCCCGTAATTTAATAATTACTTTCGAATCATATGGAAAAAAATGCCAAGAAATTCATTTTAATTTATTTTATTTTTTTTTTTTGCGTTCAAAGCTTTGCATTTGTTAAACGGTACTTGCATTTTTCGGTATTTTTTCAAGAAATCAAAACCGAAACAGAAATTATACACATTTAACCATGATTAAAAAAAAAACAAGCAACATCTTTTCTTCAAAAATAGTTTCTTTTAGAAACAAAAAAATATATTCTTTTCTATACACAGAGAAATAATGAAGTTAAGCAGGCGCGGAAAATTCCCCCCCGATGAATTCAAAGCCAAAGGAAGCATAAACAACGAAATTGTTTGTAATCTTTCATGCACCATACAACAATGTTTGCAATCTTCTACACAGCAAACTAGATTCAAGCGTTATTTGGCTTAAGTTTACATGAAATGTCCCATTACTTTCTGCGAATTCTGCGAATTGGAATCTTTACGCCGTGTCCTATATATTCTAATACACTTTTTCCTTGCATTGGTGTCGTGCAACAACTCAACATGCTTCACGTATGTGTTGATGTAGTTTTGCACTATGTTTATACAAACACTTTTAGGTTATGTCCGATTGTTTTCATTCGGTGTTTATCTTTTACCAGTGATGAAGGAGTTTCGTGCTGTGGTGATAAATTTGTTTTGAAAGGTGAGCGCCCGGGCGCTATTTTCAGAAATTTGAAAAACCTCGGAGTAAAACGAGATTTTGTGTACCGAACCATTCGAAGGTACCATGACACTTGCTCGTTGGATGACCGGAAGAGATCCAGCGTAATTGTAAGGTGTGGACTGCACGAGTTGTTAAAGTGATCAGGGAACGGATTAGACGAAAATCACAGCGCTCTGTACGTAAAATGGCCACAGTGCTGAATGTTTCGAGTTCGTCAATGCACAATATACTGCAAAATGACCTCGAACTCCAAGCTTTCAAGAAACGTAAGGTTCACGGAGTTTTGGAACTATTCAAGCAGAAATGACTCGAAGTCTGCTTTTGTTGCGGCATGGTTGGGAAGAATTCATCTTTTCCGACGAAAAGTTATTCGTCTTGCAACAATCCCACAATGTTCAGAACGACAGATTGTGGGCTTTCTCTACGAGAACTGTTCCAGAGAGTGATAGGAATATTCCACGGTTCCAAAATGCTGCGTCAGTGATGGTTTGGGGAGAAATTTGCAAGCGAGGCAAATTACAACTGGTTTTCACCGAAAAGGGCGTTAAAGTGAAATGTATATTATAAAACGGAAGTTTTGGAGAAAGTTGTCAAGCCATATGTACAAGAGGTGTTTGGAGATGATCACTATGTGTTTCTGCAGGACGGAGCGCCATCGCATACTGCTAATCTCGTTCAGTGCCGAAAAAATTTGACCGATTTTTTAGACAAGAATGAATGGCCTCTCAGTGCACCAGAACTGAATTCCTTTTATTATTTCGTATGGTCATACATGCTGTCGAAGGTAAATGACCGCAGGGCGTCTAATATGAACCAATTCAAAACCGTAATCAAACGAATTTGGTACGAAATGCTGATGGAAGTTGTGCGTGCAGCCTGTGACGGTTTCGAAAAACGTCTGGAGCTGGTCAAGAAGGTTAAAGGCGGTGTTATTCTAAAATAAATGCTGTTATGGTTTTATGGTTATGAATGAATCTGGTTCAAATATTTTCGTTTGCTCGTGTGTGTTATTTATGCAAAAAAAGTTGGTATTAATTCAACCCTTGGACCGGTTATTTCTACCGGTTTTGCTCTCTGCGTAGAAACATTTCAAAGACAAACGAAGCCGTACCCTGTCATTTTGTACGTAGTTTTCAATTGCATAACCTAAGATTGACTTTTTGTGCATAATGTAGCACTAAGAGTAACTCAACCAATTCTTGACTAAGAAGGGGTTCAAACTTCTTTCAAAATATGCTTCTTACCCGACAAATACACATTTTGTGTTTGAGTTGCATGGATAATTCTCATGTTTGGTTCAAATGCCTGTTTCATTGGTTTGAGAGCCCTCCTTCCCCCTCTCCTGCGGGAAGGCGTCTTGGACCACCTAAGAAAAAAAAACCTGCTCAAAAACCCCCACATGCCAAAGTTGGTTCCATTTGAAGAACTACAATTCCAAGAACTCGAGCTTTGCTGAAATTTGTGTTCCATTTGTATGGAAGTCCTCCCATTCAAGGCGGGGAAAGAGCTTGGAACCATCATAAGAACCTTCTCCGTCCTCAACAACTCCTACATATAAGTTTGCATAACAGTAGGTATGATTCTCATGTTTGGTTGACATTTGTGTCTATTTTTTATGAGAGCCCACCCCTTCCAGAGAGGGGACGAGTCTCAAACCTCCATAGAAACATTTCTTGGTTCCGAAAATCCACACATCCCAAATTTGGTTCCATTTGCTTGATTAGTTCTCGAGTTATGCAGAAATTTGTGTTTCATTGGTGTGGAAGCACCTCTTCTAGATGCGGGAGGGGTCTCGAATTATCATTAGAACCTTCCCCGACTCCAAAATTCCTGTTGGGATAATTCTCATGTTTGGTTCAGATTCGTGTTTCATTAATATGAGAGCCCCTTCTTCCAAAGAGAAGGGGATCTCAAACCACCGTAGAAACATTTCTTGCCTCCACATGCCATATTTGGTTCCGTTTGTTTGATTAGTTCTTGGGTTATGCAGAAAATAGTTTTGCATTTGCATGGGAGCCTCCCTCTCTAAAGGCGGGAGGGATGTCGAACTATCATAAGATCCATTCCCGGACCCAAAAACCCCTGCATAAAAATTTTCACAGTGGTAGGGATAGTTGTCATGTTTGTTTTAAATTTGTGTTTCGTATGTATGAGAGCCCCCCTTTCCAGAGTGAGGAGAAGTCTCAAAATAAAAACCATAAAAACATTTCTTGCCTTCAAAAACTCGCCCATGCTAAATTTCGTTTCATTTGCATTGGGGCCCAACTTTCCAGAGACGGGAAGGGTCTTGAACGATCATATGATGCTCTCCCAGACGTTAATACTCCTACATACAATTTAGCTTAGCAGTAGGGATAATTCTCATGTTTGGCTTAAATTCGTGTTTCATTTTTATGACGGCACCTTTTTCCAGGGGTGGAGGGGCTTCAAACCACCATAAACACATTTCTTGCCTTCAAACATTCACCCATACCAATTTTGGTTCCATTTGCTTGATGAGTTCTCGAGTTATGCAGGAATTGTTTTTCATTTGCATGGTATCCCCCTTTGCTAGAGACGAGAGGGGTCTCGAACTATCATAAGATGCTTTCCTGGACCCAAAAACCACTGAATACAAATTTGTAAAGCAGTAGGCATGGTTCTCATGTTTGGTTGAAATTTGTGTTTCATTTGTATCAGAGCCCCCCTTTTTGGAGGGAGGAAAGGCTTTAAACCACCATAAAAACATTTAATACCAAAAACTCGTCCATTCCAAATTTGGTTCTATTTGCTTGATTAGTTCCCGAGTTATGCAGATATTTGTGTTTAATTTGTATTGAAGCCCCTCCTACTCTCTTCCAGAAGACGAAGGAGTCCAAACCATCGTGGAAATATTTATCTTCTTCAGAAACCTCCACATGCCAAATTTGGTTCCATTTGCTTTATAAGTTCTCGAGTTATGCAGAAATTTATATTCCATTTGTTTTAGAGCACCCCCCCCCCCCCCCTTTATGGCAGAAGAGTCTCAAATCACCGTAGAAGCATTTCTCTCCTCCAAAAACATCTACATGCCAAATTTGGTTCCATTTCCCTGATTAGTTCTCGAGTCATGCAGAATAGTGTATTTCATTTGCATCGGAGATCCCCCTTCCCCTGGAGAGGGGTCTCAAACCAACATAGAAACATTTTTTGTTTTCAAAAACCACCACATGCTAAATCTCGTCCCGTCTGCTGGATTAGTTCCCGAGTTAAGAAGAATATTATGTTTTATTTGTATGGGAGCCCCCCCTTTTAGGACGGGCAGGGTTCCATAGAACCACAGAAACCTTTCTCGCCTTCAAAAACTCACACATGCTAAATTTAGTTTCTTTTGCTTGATTAGTTCTCGAGTTATGTAGAAATGAGTGTTTCATTTGTATGGGAGCCCCCCTTTCCAGTGAAGGGACGGGTCTCAAACTATCATAAGAACCTTTTCCTGATCGGTTCAGTAGTTTTTGAGTCTATTAGGGTCAGACAGACAGACAGACAGACAGACAGAATTCCATTTTTATATACATAGATAGATAGATGAGAATATTTTGGACCCGGTGTAAGTGCATTAGAGAGCGCAGAAAATTAAATGTTTCTTGCAAACTATGTAGTTGACTAAAAAAAAATTGAGGCACGGCGTTGCAACCGTTTAAGCACACTGAAAACAAATAAAAGCTGCCATTTCAGTATTTGGCGAATGCTCCTAGATTTTTAAAAATGTCTAAGATTCTGCGTGGCTTCGAGTCATAAAGTTTTAAATGATTTGAATGTTGATTTACACCCTACCAAATTGATTCATTGAATTCTGAGATGATGATGGTCTTCAATAATCTAGTTTTGAAAATCAGAAAAAGTTATTGTCAGGTAAACTTGTATTCCTTGAAAGTGCTCATCATCCCCATGCGGATAAGGTCAAGGCAGGAACGAATCCGTTACCTTGACTGGTCTTGACTTGAACTACCCGGCGTGAAGTTGTGTGGTACTAGTTTATAGGCATTATAGAGGGTGTTCTGATCAAAATTTGGTCAAACAGTAATGTGTGTGAGTCGATCAAAGTTTTTATTAATAAGTCAATTTTTTTTTCAAGTTCAATTAATTCAGAATACAGGAGAAATATTCAGCTAAGCTACCTTTTTACCGAATGCGAATTGCCAGGTCCTTCGTTTATCACCTGCCATAGAATTTTGTACAGTCTCCTTGTTCACTTTATTGGCCGCAGAACGCCAGTTTTCCTTGAACTGTTTCTCGCTCATAACAGCTGTTTAAGTCTTCTCATGATTCCACTTGACGATGGCCCATTATTGTTCGATTGGGCGAAGCTCTGGCGTGTTGAAAGGGTTCTTATTCGTGGGCACCAATTGAACTTTGTTGGCAGCATACCACTCCATTGTATTTTTGCCGTAATGGCGAGATGCCAAATCCGGCCAAAATAGAACGGAACAATTGTGTCGCTTCAGAAAAGGCAGTAGATGTTTTTGTGGGCACTTGGTCAGATAAATTTCCTAGTTAACGGTTTTGGTTGTAGAGTAAATGTCGCCCTTCAAGGCACAAATGACCTGGCACACCAGATTTTTCTTCACGAATTTTGACAGTTTAATGTGCTTGAAAATATCTGCCACATTTCCCGTGCGGTTGCCGTATCAAATTCCTGTCCAGAAAGCTGTTTAAAGTCTGCCTTGACGTAGGCTTCATCGTCCTGTACCACGCAATCAAACTTCGTCAGCATCGTCGTGTACAACATTCGCGATCGGGTTTTGGCTGACGTGTTCGTCGTGGGTTGGAGTCACCACTCTCTTGTCAGCCCAGCTTAATTTTTAGCTCTATTCGCGGTTGAAGGCGTCAATCCCAGCTTATTTGTTACATAACGAACGGAGAGGTTGGGGTTCCGCTCAAAACAGCGGGCAACTATTTTTGTCGTCGCTGTGGCCTCCGGCTTTCGATTTCCCCCCGATTCAGCTATCCTGGTTGTCGGCAAAGGTTCACCGAACACTTTAAATACGTTGGTAACAGTTGATTTAGCCACATTCTACAATTTCGCCAACTTGACGTGAGAGTAGTTTGGATTTTCGCCATGCACGTGCAAAATTTTGATGCGTTGCTTCTCTTCCTTCAATAACTGAAGTGCTAACCTCAAAATCAAAATAGAGGCATTATGCTACACGCATACATCTTCAAAATGAGGGGTATGAAAAATATTTAATGCACGATGAACGAAAATGCGTCAAGTTTAAGTCGATAAAATTTTGATCGAAACACCCTTTAGCCAATCACTGCTCCTCTTCTTTCGTACCCTCACAATGTGCAATGCACATACAAGTGTTTTGAGGTAGACTAACATCGTTTGTTTACTTCCACATAAATGAAAATGGCACCATACGCTTTGTGTCAAGAGCTGCCAACTCATCTTCATGAAGCACACTGCTTTTCACAAATCACCATAGGGTAGTGAAGCCAACCGCGGATTCCCTAATTCGATAAATTAAAAAAGTCTTCCGTTCCTAAAAGTTTATTTGAAGAGTAAAACAGATTCTTCAAACATAGTTTCAATGTTTGTCATATAAAAGCATGTAGTATGTAATAGTCTGCGATACCCTATAAAAAAACAAAAACAAAAGTAACACTTTCACTTTGCTTAACTCTATTTACCATTAATTATAACTTATCACTACTAGCCACTCAATTAAAGCTAAACTATTTTCTATCCAAAGCTAAGCCTTTAATGCCTTACTAAATGATAGCTAGAGTACAGAGCTAGCCTCATAAATAGTATAGGAAAGGCTTGTAAGATGGAACACGATCCGTTTTTTGCTCGTAACATGTATAATTTTTATTTTTTCGCGAATTTTGAGAAAGAGGAACTCAAGGGCTCCAGGTTTGCCACGGAACTGATTATTTATAGTCATCAAAAAAAAATATGGCCAATTTTCGAAATTCATCGAAAATTGCAATTTCAAAAAATGTATTGTTATATTTCAATTTATTATTGATTCCATGGCACTTTTAAACATAAAAAATGTCATTCATATGTTTTAAAACGAAAATGTGTTCGACCGTTCAAGCTCAACAGTCTTCCATCTTACAAACATGACGCCATAAACACAACACATAAAAAAATTGTTTCACTTTACGATTTGTTTGGAAGTGCCTTTGGATCATAAAATACACCAAAAATGCTAGCCAACACAAATGTTAACCTTTTGATATCGATGGGAAATTTCCACTTATTAAGCACAAAAAATCATTGATATTTTAATTATTTCACCACTTTCGAACAATGAAACCTGGAAGAGCTAGATCGAATGAGTGTATTCACTCCAAAAGCAAATGAAAATTGAAGAATAGTAAAAAAAAATGAGGTTAACAATTGTCAGCGCGATCGTGTTGTCAAAAGTGGCGCTGTTCCATCTTACAAGCCGTTACATCTTCCAAGCCTTTCCTCTTAACGTTTTATTTCGCAAAAAATTCTAAAGTTTATGTTCGATGTTGAGATTATAATTCGTAAAAAGTATTCTCGTTGATCTACAATAAAATAATATAAAATTAAAGTTCATCTTCGGATGCAGAAGAAAGATATGCAATGAAAGGCTAATGTGTTTAAATAAACAACGCTATTATTAAATACCATAGTCACCAAATTAAACAGCACGTTCCAGGAATCCATATCATCACCAAACAACCGATGGATTGAAAAACATCAAAAATTTGTTCCATCTTCAAAATCAAGGTGGTCGATAACAGAGCAAATCAAATTTTCAAAATATTGACCATTTCGAATTAGTCCGCTACATAAAAACAACTGATGGCATTTGCCGCAAGCTCATCAAATCGAAGGTTTTATTTTCCTAGTCTTTCCGCAAGTTTGAGACCCCCTGATGACGCTTGGAATGGAATTAGTTATAATCTGGCCCTCGACACAGAACCGATTGGTTGACGATTTTTTTTTACGATAATGGCACCGTACCGTCGCAACTTGTGGCCCAAAATGAATGTAAACCAATTTCCGAGCAGCCCTGAAAAACAAGCCGAAACGTCCACGGAATGACCTCCAATCCGAATTCTTCTTTGGAAAAAAAAATCGAACCCTTAAAAAATTAATTCTCATTAATAACGTCTTCGTTTTGGTGGACATTTCATGGAATTCCTGTTCGTCTTTTTCTTCTTGTCTCAGTAAATTGCACCATACTATTCAGATCCCCAGTCGTGTGGGCGGTTCGAATTTGTTCGATCGAAAAATATCTGCCATTTTTCATTTTAAAAAGCACTCATAAATCCTGATTAAGCTACTCCACAACACATTCCGCTTGTTTCCTTGCACGCCCTCCGAATTTTCGACGCCTTTCATCGCTTCCCCATCTTCAACGTGTCCCTCCGGTGTGGTGTGTACAATTTGCATATATTTATATTTTACAGAGGTTTCAGGGTTCGATCGTGTGCCGGCTGCCAGCGCAAGTGTTATCTGGACAGCCATTACCACAAATTAGAACACCATTCTCGCTGCACTTTCGTCCGAAAAGTTTTAAAGTGGAATAAAAAAAATAACCTCTGAAAACAATCAATAAAACCGGCAAATTATGAACACTCGGACTTCGGTCAGTGATCCTCGCTGTTGCAATCGTCAAGATCTGAATCGATTCCCGAAAGCGTAAAACGATAACGATGAGTGCTAAAACAACGAACAAATCAGAAATCAATTAGCTCAACACCCCGAATGAACGGTTTGGGTGGTCGACCTCGAATCGAGACCGAGGAGGTTGGCTTCAATCGAGGACCGTTCGAATGTGCATTGATTTTGTATAAGAGCTGCGATCGTTGAAAGAGGTTTTTTTTCGTCTTCAGTGTCGCTTGTTCTTTGCTGGTGGGATGCATTCAATTCAAAAGCGATCGAGATTGACAACCGGAACCAATTGAAGGTATGAGCAACAATAACTACCAGAGCGGTGCATTCGCATCCAAAGTAAGTGGATTGATTTGGACTGCAAATGGTTGATGTGTTGAAGAAAATGTGTTTTTAATAAATTGAAAATAACCGACACTCAGGAACATGATTTGAAATTGAAAGCAATTATTTTAATATTGCCTCTTGCTTGTAACAATTCAGCTGAACAGAAAGAACAGAAGCTGAATATTGTACAATAGTAAGAGATGCAGTAAAATCTAGTCAAATAATTCAAGTTGCCATATTCTTTGCTAAGAATTGACCTGTGCCCTTTCCATTTTCAAACATTTGATGTTTTTTCTGTTTATTCTATATAATGCATAGAAATGAGCGTCACAGAATATACACATTAAGATCAAAACCGTTTACAGATCGGGACAATGTATGTAATGTATGTCGATAATATTAAAATATTTAACCCTCAAGTGTTTGACAGGGTACCCAGGTACCTTTTCAGGTTTTACATTACAAAATTGTATAGTTTAATTTGCTCAGGATGCCTAAATTCAATGACATTTTAGTATAAGTTAGAAGGCAACTTTTTGCCTAAACAAATTTTGCATAGTATAGTATAGGAATAAAGGGTGATACGGTCAAAATTTGGTCAAGGGAAAACGCGTGTAAATCGGTGAAATCGTTTATTTAAAAAATCAAATTAAATTTCTTTTTCAATTTCAATTAGTATAAAATTCACGAAAAATATTCAGCTAGGCTTCCGCTTTTCCAAATCCGAATTGCCGGGCCTTACGCTTGACCCCTGCCATCAGATTTTGTACAGCCACCTTGTCCACCTTCTTCGCCGCAGAAAGCCAGTTTGCCTTGAACTGCTGCTCGTCATTAGCAGTTTTTTTGGTCTTCTTTAGGTTCCGCTTGACAATAGCCCAGTATTTCTCAATTGGGCGGAGCTCTGGCGTGTTGGGAGGGTTCTTGTCCTTGGGAACCACCTGCACGTTGTTGGCGGCGTACCACTCCATGGCCTTTTTACCGTAATGGCAAGATGCCAATTCCGGCTAAAACAGTACGGAACAACCGTGTTTCTTCAGGAAAGGCAGCAGACGTTTATTCAAACACTCTTTCACGTAAATTTCTTGGTTGACAGTCCTGGAAGCTATGAAAATGCTGCTTTTCTAGCCACAGGTACAGATGGCTTGCCAAACCAGATATTTCTTTGCGAACTTTGACAGTTTCGTGTGCTTGAAAATATCTGCTACCTTTCCCCTTCCTTTTGCCGTATAAAACTCCTGTCCCGGAAGCTGCTTGAAGTCGGCTTTGACGTAGGTTTCGTCGTCCATTACCACGCAGTCAAACTTCGTCAGCATCGTCGTGTACAGCCTCTGGGATCGCGCTTTGGCCGTCGTATTTTGTTTATCATCGCGATTTGGAGTCACTTCCTTCTTGTAAGTCGATAGTCCGGCTCGATTTTTGGCTCGATGCACGGTTGTAGACGATACACCCAGCTTATTTGCGGCATCTCGGAGAGATAGGTTAGGGTTTCGCTTGAAACTACCGGCAACTCTCTTTGTCGTCTCAGCGGCTTCCGGTTTTCGATTTCCCCCCGATCCAGACTTCCTGGCTGTCGACAAACGTTCCCAGACAAACACTTTAATCACATTTGTAACGGTTGATTTGGCAACTTTTAGCGATTTTGCCAACTTTGCGTGCGAGTAGCTCGGATTTTCGCGATGCGCGAGCAAAATTTTGATACGCTGGTTTTCTTGCTTGGACGGCATTTTGACAACTGAAGAATGAATTCCAAAATCAAAATAGGAGCAACATTCTACACACACACACACCTTCAAAATGAGGGGTGTTCAGGTTTTTTAAATGCAAAATTGAACGAAATACGTCAAGTTGATATTGACCAAATTTTGACCGTATCGCCCTTTATCAATCGAATTTCCGGAAATGGATGTCAAAATCTTTGGAATAATTCTTATATACTATTTATATTCTATTGCCGATATTCTATGCCAACCTGCTTCCGTAACGGCCAGTCTGTAACCGGTTCCCTTGGGGCCTCGAGTGGCCATGAACATATTTAGAAGGAATCCCAAGGAATATGGGTATCAAAATTCATGAAATTTCTCAACGTTTTGTGGCTAGTTTTGTTCATGGCCGTTTGATGCCCCACAGGCACGTATTCCGGGATGACCGTTCCGAGACCAATATTCAGATGGCCATAAAACGTTGAGAAAATGCCTTCTCGAGAAATTTCATGAATTTTGAAACCCATATTGCCAGGATTTCAAACGTGGATACGACCTTCGCGGATTTCAACAAAATTTTAAGGAATGATAATTCATTTTGCAATCATGTGTAAAAATTCAAATTTTTGTTCTGATTGCACCACCACTCGGTTAATGGTGCCTCCCTTTTTTTTCTTATTTTTTAAAATTGCTGATTGTGTTTTATTTGTGTCCCATAATTATTTTGGTTATGAACAATCTATGCGTTGCTTTTTAAAGTAAATTGCTCAAAAAACTCAAAAAAAACATTAACTTTTGGGCAATAGTGTTTTCATTTTAAAATTAAAATTGCAATTTTTGTTCAATGAAGATATTTTGATTTTTAAAATGAACACGCCATCGTGTTCCTCACACTTTTTTTTACACACAAAATCGTTCCTGAGATACAACGTTTTGAAACAAAGATCTCCTTGCTTCCCAGTGTTTATACAACCTTGTTCCTTTGTTTTCATGTATACCTAAGCAACTAGGTAGGCTAGTTACAATCTACTAGTTGATATTTGAAGGAAATTGTTCAAAAATTTCTAAAATATAATATCTTGGTGGCACTGTTGCCATAAATGCTATTTTTTACATGAAAACTTAAATTACAACAATTTGCAACAATAACAACGCCAACGTATTACTCGGATTTTTTTCAGAGCAAGAAGAAGATATCATGAAAGGACAAAACTGTCACCTGACACCTGATAACAGCAAGCGTTTTGTTTTGATTGAGGTGAAAGTGTTTTGGTACAAAATGAACTGCTTTATTGGAGCATTCTTAAAAAGAAAATGTACCGCTAAGAAGCACCTTTGTAAGAGTAAATTCTCTGCGTGTCAATGGACATTAATTAAATCTTCAGTCTGGAGTAAAAAGTTTGAAAACTGTGGCCATCCCAACGCTGGATTGCCAGTGGCATTAGACTTGCAGCTAACGTTGTCAAGAACCCTTGAGGATGCACTGGCGAGCAACCGTTGGTCTGGTAGCTGATGCCTCAGCTTCCAAGTAACATTGCCAAAACCATCCAGCTTTATCAAGTTGTATTAAAGTTTTATGATCGCCACTAGAAATCAATCTCGTTTTATAATGGCAGTAGGAGGTGCCAATAGGTTTCAAATTTTAGTCAAGTTTATGAGAACTTACGTAGCTTCTTTACAACCACCTTAAAACCTTTTGTTCTACAGTTTCTTTTACTCCTATGAAAAGTTTTAATTTGACTTTATGAACTTTTAAAATGCTGTTTTGAAATGCTATTTTAGGACTCATTCAAATTGTCTTATGATGGTCAGTTGAAAAAGCATTTTAAAACCATTTTGCCTCCAGTAAATGCATGAAACGGCTAATTGGCATTTATGAAAGTCAGCTAGTGACCAAATAGTTTTATAGTAGCCATTGCGAAGATAAATTGGCTTTTTGCCAAAACTGTGATTTCTTCCAATCGAAATAATGAAATATGGAAGAATAAATACACTGAATTTTAAATGTAATGCAATTGTACTGCGGATCAGAAACCAATTCTGGCATTCTCTTAGATAACCTTATTGAATTCCAAAAATTTTCAGGACATTCATGATTATTTTATCGATTTTTTTTTTTCAATTTCCTTTTTATTTATGTAAACTAGTATTATCTCAGAGGCGCATTTATTTTTGGCTCTAACCGTGCTAATATTCGCCATAAAATTAAAAGCATTTGCATATGCATAATGCATATTAATTTTAGCACGATACGCTAAAAAAAACTCAATTTGTGTTGGATATTTTGCTATCCAACAAAATTTCCCGCAACACTAGAACTTTTTTCTTCGATATTATTTATTGCTAAACGGATCAGAAGAGCAGAGAATCGAATAAAGCAGAACAACAAACACCAAACACAATGTCCCCGTGAAGTTTGTCAGCTATGGCCATTTGGCCCTCTGCTGGTTTTGATGGCAGCCAATAAGTTCTATTAAGGTTCTCAAGTGGTCATAGCATCTTTCACCAGAACATTTTCCAAATCTGTATGGTTTTGTAAAGGTTTTTTTTTAATTTGTTTTCACAACTGCCTATAGAGTGGACGACTTTGTACACATTTCGGCTTTAAAGATGCATAGAGGAGGTGTTAGTGGACAAAACAAAGTTTTGAATGTAGTGTTATCAACAAATCCGGGAGGAATGCTGTATGGCTGGAATAAAACTAAAAATGTTCCTTGGACTGGCTGCTGCCAGGAAGCGGCTGGTAATGCATTGTCGCACATTGTAAGCATGGATGTGAATGTACCATACGACAGCTCAAAAAAACAGAATATCAACATGAAACATTGAAAATCCGTCTTTTATCGGACAACCAATCTGCTTTTCCCAGCCAAAGAGTTTGTTTGATTGGATTTTTCTAGCATACTGTTCCTAAGTCTTGTCAGTTGGCAGCCAGTACACAGTGGAACAAACCTATTGAATTCACGCGTTTATTTAATAGCGTTAATATGTGCAATTTTACAAGGATAGCATCTTCGGAGAAATTTACTGTCATAAAACAGGCTAACTTTCCGTACCAATAGAGTGATGATGTATCCACGGATTAGAGTGATTCAAAATTTACTTTTTCAGAACGTGCACAAAAAAAGTTGTTGTCTTAACAAACGTTGTTAAACACACTAAACAAGCAACCTTGATGCTGTTGTTCAGAAAATTATATCTTTATACAACATTGAAATCAATTTTATGCTAGATTGATGCTTGTGATCAATCTGTGCCAATATTTTGAAAAACTTTGGTTGAGACATAATCGAACGTTGACGCGTGTGTTCGATAAGTATGCTGAATATTTGGATCAGCCGTTTCAACAAAAGGGAATGAGCGTGGTCAGAGGTAAAAACCATTTGAAGATTGCTCAGAAAGCGTCAAATAGCAAAAAGTTTCTGAGTTGCTGAAAAATTATGAACCAAGTAAGCTGTGTTACGCTGCTCAGATGAGTTTTCGTGGTTTTAACAAGAAATATGGTTTGAAACACAACGTGCACTACTCCTTCTTGAGGGAAGAAAATAGTTTCTGTTCTCAAGGAAGCAGAACGGCCCAAAATTATTCCTTATTCGGCAAATGAAGTTTGCTAATAGCCACGATTTTAGACGTTAACATGACTAAATCGCGTAAACATGACTAAACAAAGTCAGAAAAGGTTCCGTAGCAAGAAATGTTGACTTGTATCTAAGTTACTGGAATGTTTAGAAGGCGAAACAAAATTGCTACCAGTGTAGCAAAAGAATTTCACTAACCGAAACATCGATTGAAGTGAAGCTTAAAAATCTACTAGCTAGATCACACTGCAGCGAGAATTATTATTGCGAATCAAGATATACTAACGAGTTACTGAACATTACAATGACAGTCAAATGGGGATTCGATGGCAGATCGGGCCATTCCGAGTATAAGCAGCAATTGATTTCTGATGACGGATCCAGAAAGGACTCAAGCATGTTCGTAACATTTATTGTTCCGATCTATGTTATATTTGGTTTATCTACACTACACGCATGGATAAGATTTCATGAATATTTTCTTCATTCATCTTATCGCTTGCGTTTGTTCATAAAGAACCAGTTGGAAGATTAATAATAATAAATAGAACGAAGTCTTAATTGTGAATAAGAATAAGAAAATTCGGAGAATAAATTGAAAACAAGAAACTATTTGCGCCGTGATGCTTTGGATGGTTTTGCTGGTGGCCTGCCATGCATATATCAATATGATAAACGCTATTATTGTGATATTATTTCATTACAACTAAAGTGTGTATTCGATCAAAATTGCACACATTCTTTTACTTTTAAGCCGTTTAAGTGAAAACCTGAAAATTTCAGCAAAAAATATTCATAGTGTATTTTTAACAAGTTTCATAATTATTCAGACAGTAGATCCAATGATGCCTTCTTTCCACACACAGAAAATACAGTATCTTGCTTCCAGTCTTTGGGGGGAATTAAACACTGCAGTTTATATTTGACAATTTTTCCTTTGACGAGTATAGCTCAAAAACCGAGTTAGAGATAAAATCCAATCCAAAAAAAACTTTAACTATATCAAACATGTTCCATGATGAAATTGTGAGGTCTTTTTCGCCCTAAATTTGCAATCTATTTCATAATAGATATAACTTTCTTCCAAGATATATATACCACATTTTCTGAAGCAGATCATGATCGCGAAAATTTCGGTTTCTTTCCAGAATTCAGTAGAGATATTAGTGTAAACAATATAAAAGTGAGTGAAATAAGTAAAGCATTGAATAAATTAGAAGTCTCCAAAAGATGTGGGTCGGATGGGATTCCTCCCATTTTTAGCTTCGGAGCTTACAACTTCCTTGTTTTGGCTTTTCAATATGTTGATCGAATCCGGTATTTTTTTCCAACTCGTGGAAGAGTTCCTATCTAGGTTATTTTTTTAAATGTTTCAAAAAATCTGCCATACGAAATTAACGCAGTATCATATTATCTCTTGCATTCTTAAACTTTATGAAGCAATCATTAATAAAAACCTGTTTTGTCAAATTAAAAATAGAATCTCTACCTTGCAACAGAATTCGTTAACTATTCGCTGGCTGCAATGGACAACGGGAACCATGTTGAAGCTTTTTATACAGACTTCAGCAAGGCGTTTGATCGCATATCCATGCTTCTATTCAAACTACAAAAAATGTGCATTGCGCTAAATTCTCTTAAATGGCTCAAGTCTTATCTTACTGATCGGCAACAAATAGTCAGATTTAAAGGCAAGACTTCAAATCCTATTCGAGTTACTTCAGGAGTTCCTCAAGGCTCGCATCTTGGCCCCCTTTTGTTCATACTATTTGTACTACTATTGTTACTATTACTACTATAACGATATTTCCCTCATTTTAAAAAAACGTGAATTTTTTTTATTTATGCCGGTGATTTAAAGATATTTTTGGATACAAAAAACAAGGAAGATATAAAGCTATTCATTACATATTTTAAAAAAAACATCCCAAAACAACGTCCAAAAATGTAAATCAATGTCAGAAGTAGTAGGGTATTTGATGGTGGTTTGTCCAGTCGAAAATATGATGGTGGTTTGTCCACTTTTTTAATTGAATTAATTTGGCACATTCGTTTCAAATAAAGTATTCAAATGTGTCCTAGTATACAAATAAAGTAATATTGTTGATGATTTGCATTCGTTTTATAAGGAACATTAGTGAATTTGCTTGTTTTAAAGTTGTACAAAACTGTACTTATCAGTGTCATTGCACCCCTCAATAAAGCTAACATTTAATCGATCACCAGAGGACTACTTGGCATGTATTTAGATCTTTTATGCTTTATAACATTTAGAAATATTGTAAACATCATACCTGCATACATTTTATATCCGAATTATTGATTTAGTTTATGTAATTAATGCAATTCGATGACCTCAATTTTGATGATGGTTTATCCAGTGCGCTGATCGTGGTTTGTCCAGTTGGTTCCTTTGTCGACCGCTTGGCGCGCTGCTATTTGTTTATGGTTTCCTTTGCGCGCAGCAGAAGTAAAGTATTTCCGATTTAAGTGTTGTTCAGTGGAAAAATGTCCATGAAAAGGCAATATTCAGAGGAAAGCCTTTTGATGGCTTTATCGGATGTGAAGAACACGTAGTTAACAGCCAATAGTGCTAGCAAATTGTACAATATACCCAAATCGACCCTGTTGTTGAAGTTAAAAGGAAAAAATTGCAAGAGGTACGGCAATGCAACGACCTTAAGTGCTGATCTGGAGAAACAACTGGCTGCTTGGGTTCTACTTTGTGCTGCTTCTGGCTGTCCAAAAACGACTAAGGAAATTCTGGATGATGCCTTGCTCTGGAGATCTTGCTTCTCTGGACGGAAACAAATTTCGAGAAGGAACTTCAACATCCGGTTGGCTAAAAGGGTAAGCGTTACAAACTACATACGTGGCTTATTTTATGATAAGCTTTATTTTATCATGAAGATTTATCATTTTTTAAACAAAATATTTAGTCAGTGCAATTTCATGTCTATTCACTAAATTTTTAATTTCACGTGCTCCTAAAAATAAAGCATGCTTGAATGTCAGTGAATATATTTAATTTTATATTACGACTTATGTTACTGTTATAGTCATTTCAAGTGAGGGGCATCCAGATTTTTTACATGGCATAATGTTACCCTTGTCAGAGCAATAACATAATTTGTATAAAATTCGTACTTTCATTTTTGCAATAGCTTTATGAACTGGCATCCCAATATCTCTTAACGGAAACCGGAGGCACTTGGCAAATCGTCTGCTCTACTAACGCATGATCGGCTGAAGGGATATTTTGACTTTTTGTAAAGTAAATTTGAAAATTCGGGAAACCTTGAAGTATTGAATCGTCGTCATCTTGATGGAACGTAGACGAATCTAATTTCGTCATGAACCCTGTTCCGAAAAAGGTGGCCCCTGTGGAACAGAATGGTCTATGTAAATAATTAGTGTTGATTCAATTTTCTTACATTTAAAACTATCTCTACTAATGATATGCTTAAGGTGTACTTTAAAAAAGGAGCAAAAGTGGTTTATTATGTTGAACGCGGTAAACCCAAAGAAAATATTATTTGCACATATGCTGTTGCAGCTGATGGAAATTCTATTCCACCACTTATAACATTCAAGGATACTTTTAACGATCTCGTTGGGGCAGCAACTACTTCTGGGTCCATAGGAGCCAACTTTGGATTCAATCAAACTGCATCAGGATGGATGAAGGGGGATGCTTTCTTTCATTTTGTTACGCAACACTTAAATCCACGATGGATTGAAATGAATATTGAAAGCCCAATTGTACTGGTGGTTGATGAGTATTCGGGACATCATTCTGTTAAGTTATACAGATGGTGCTTCAAAAATGATGTAATTTTAACAGTTCTCTACCCAAATTCGACACACATTCTACAAGTGCTCGATGTGGCAATTTTTGGTCCGTTAAAAGCTAAATATACGGAACATTTTCAAAAATGAAAAACAAATAACCCAGATAAAACGTTCAATAAAATTGAATTTGTTAAGGTTTTGAAACAAACAAACTATGAGGTCATTAACAAGGAAACAATCATCAACGGTTGGAGATCAACCGGATTACAGCCATTCAACTTCGATAATTTGAAAACGGATCGTTTGCTTTTAAACTCAAGGAATTCACAAATTGAAGAAACGCGACCCTACCGAAAACAGCTTGGCCACCCTTGACGAAAGTGCACTTAACTACCACGACGATATTAACAATATATCTGTTCCAATGATCATAAATAATGTATTGCAAGATTACCCCAAAAATAACAGCGACACTATTGCACCAATAGTCAGAAACGACACAGTTGAAGAACTAATAGATACCAGCGACTAAGAGGTTAATCATAGTGCCGAGGTAACATCTCCTTCTTATGATAGTAAAACTAAGCAGCTTGTAGCACGTGCTCGTGATGCTGTTAATGACCTTAGGACATATTTGAAGGAAAGCGAACCTTCAAAGCTGCTCAATGTTCTAATTATGGAACAGCAGCTGAATATAATTGAACCCGTGGTTTTCATTCCCGCAGTACCCTCTACCTTACTTCGAACACCGGCTGATGTCCTACAGACACCTGCTACAACAACTCAGAAAAAAACCTCGGCAAAGAAAAGGTCTGAAAGTGTCCTATGGTGTCATGTCAGATTTGCAGATTATTACCGAGATTGAAAACCGAGACTTGAAAGATCAGAAAATTGCTCAAGAACATAAAAGGATGAAGATGCCAAGCAAGAACGCAACATGAAGCTGAACGAAATAAGAGCCAAGTTGCTTGCAGAAACGGAAAATTTAAAAGCTACAAGAAAGCAACTGAAATGTCTTGAAGCTGCAGCGGCTGATGAAAGAAAGAAGGTTGCAACGAAAAGGAAGAATATTGCTTCATCAAAGAAAAGCAAGCAACTCATTCCTCCGGATTCTAAACCTCAAGAGAAGCATCGAACAACTTAGTGAAGTGTGCTGTTAGTAATCATATTTCGCTTGATATGTTGTTTTTTAACTTTAAATTTACTTTCCAGACCGATTTATATGCGACAAATCCTCATTTATTTTTTAAATTACCATTTTTATTACACATGTTTATCTTTTTCTTGTTGTTGCAACTTATATAAAATGCTCCAATGTATGATTCTCTTCAAGTTTCGATCCAAACAATAAATATATTTTAAAAATTCAATATCGTTTACCGGAATTTCCATCAGAGATGGGCATGTTTTTTGTTTCCACTACCTGCTAAACCAATGCTAAACACATTTTCTTAGTGACAGCCATTGTCACCAGAAAGATGACTCCATCATCTGGACCCTACAAATCGCACTCATCAACACATGATCCGGGATCAACGGCTTTACTTTCCTTCCGATGGAAGACGTGAGGAAGAGATTTTTTCGCCTTAGAAAAATCCAACCGACGTCGCAGTCACGCTTAGCACTACACTACCGGCGCCGGTATGCCAAAAACTTGAAGTAAACTATTCATGAATGGGTCAATATAATCATCCTGAACCAGAAACAGTTGAAAAATGTTACATTCCACTTGAGAATCAGAACATTTTCGCTCAAAAACATTGGCTTTCAAAAGTGGACAAACCATGATTATAAAAGTGGACAAACCATCATCAGAAGTGGACAAACCACCATCACAAATTATATTTAAAAAAAAATCGCTATAACATCCTAAAATTTTGAGCAAACCATTTTTTTTTGTATTACTAATAACTAGAGACTTAGAGCTTCACAGCAAACACAAACCTATCGTGATTCTAGATTTTTTTCATGGAGAAAAATCTATTTGTATTTAACAGTTACGTGAAGATATCGAAAATTGGACAAACCACCATCACATACCACATACCACATCACATAGAAAGCGGAATACACTAGACTGTACAATCTCTCTAGGAAATCAGGCAGTTGAAAAGTGCGGAAAAATTGAGGATTTTGGTGTAATTTTAAATAAGAAACTAACATTCATTGACCATTATAACACAATAATCAGTAAAAACATGACACGTTGCATATTTGAGGTCAATACTTGAGTATTGTAGCGTAGTGTGGACATCTTTTTTCAGTCACGCACGAACAACGAATAGAACCAGTTCAAAAGCAATTTATACTGTTTGCACTTCAAAAATTAGGTTGGACAAGATTTTCTTTTCCATCTTAGAAAGCACGTTGTATACTCGTCAGCATCCAAACATTAAAAGAGCGTCGAGATTTTGTAATGGTTTCTGTTGTAAACGATGTCGTTTTGCATCGTATTGATTCTGAATAATTTTTATCAAAATTTAATTTTTACATTCCAAGTCAACCAACAAGCCACCATCGTACAAATTATGCTCAATTTGGGTCTTTAACTTGGATGATGGCAACATACAATATACATTGCGAACACGTTGACTTTACAACGACAAAAAATAAATGGAAGTAATTCTTCAATGATATTTGTTAAAATGCTACTGACAAATGTGCTAGAATATAAGTAACAAATATATTTATATAGATTAAAGTCACAAAACATGTGAAAATAACTGCAACCAAAGGTTAACACGTGATTGATGTCAAATAAACAAACAAACTTCCGGAACAATCAACGGTACGATTTACACGGAAGCGTGCCTTAAGAAGCAGCGTCTCTTGCCATTCATTAGAAAGCACATAGGATCTACTTTGTTTTGGCCTGATCCTACCACTACGCTCGAAACTTGTTAGAGTGATACCGAGCCAACGGAGTCAGTTTTTTGTCCTTAAAGATATGAACCCACTGAATTTACCGGAGCTTCACCCAGAATTTCACAAACATCCCAAAACAACAACAAAACACTGGAAAAATCGGTTGTAAAAAATTTGATAGATTGAGTGAAAAAAAAAGTCGGGCATTCGAGATGGGATATGAAATTCAACTACTTAAATTTTGTAAATCACAATTTATTGTTAGTTTTTCATTCCCTGGACATTTCAAGCAAATCCGATCATCGGTTCAATTTTGGTGAGTAAATAAGTGTGTGCCATTTTTATCGAATACACTCTTTATGTAGAAACTAGTTTCGCTATCAGCATTTTGGTGAACGTTTTTGATTCCTCCCACACACACGCCATTCGATAGAACCCCACTAATAGATCATTCGTCAATTAAAACCTCTTTTGCACGGTTCACACGCTCACCCCGTAATCTTCTAATGTAGGTTGATCCCATTAAACGCTCATTCCTCATTGGTCGAATCCAATTTTTCCGCATCAGCGCTCCCAGCCAATAAATCAACACGGCTGCTCTACGCCACAACTGATTCTCCCCCGTTCATTCAGGTTTTCCCTCCAGCTACAGCGCCTCGACGCCACACAGTCAACGCTAGCCCGAACAAGTGGATTGAGTGCTAATTCGTAAGGCGGAGTTTTCTCAGCGCGCACCAAGGCGTGAAAAGCATCAGCGATGCGTGTCGGATACGTATCACTGGTAGCTGAACCAGGGCTTCCCCCTCGAGGGTAAACCGCTCATCTGGCCAGCTAATACCAAGTCTGATACACAAGGGCCTCCGAGAGAGCAGATTTATTCACGCGTAGTGCGCATGGTGTTGAATAATATGTTTTTAATTCTCACGAATCTCGGCCGCATATAATGCGAAAAGTGGCAGTCGTAGGTGCCATTAAATTGCAATTTGCTGCAAAGACTGTGTGTACTTTGTTGATGATCTGGCTGATGGTGCTGGTTGAGGTACGGTCGGTGATGAACGCTATGTGCACAAGAACAGCACCTCCAACAATAACGGAGCACGTTGTTTTCCAATCCGCTCGGGACTTAACCCAAATATTTTAATACAATATTGTTGAAGGTTCTTAGATGCAAGTGCTCGCAGATAAAAAGTCCTTCAGGTGCATTTGAACGTAATTTTACGACCGTGCTAAAACTGACACATTCCCGAAGTTCCACAGCGCGAATGTTTTATAACCGCTGTCGTTCGAAACGGTCATAAATCCTGACTGCTCCATGTAGACGCGTCGCGCCGGGCTCGATAGTAAATGCCAGTGGATTTCACGCGGAGAACACTTGTTGCTCAGATATGACATGCTTGCTGTAAATGCATGGCCTATGAAGTCGACTCGAAAATTGATCTACTCGCAATGTGCATCAGGAGACGAGAAGTTTTTAATAAAGTAAATTTGCAGAATAAAGTAGAATTCTACTTGTGAGGCGTCCATTCGTTGAACATAAATACTTTGATATATTGTGATCGTTATGTCGAATAATAAGTAACCACGTCACGTGCAAATTTGTATTGCTTCAGAATGATGATCGGAAGAGCAACGGCGGAAAACTCATCCATACACATCCTGAACATCATGTCACGCTTGACTCGATCCTAAAAGCAGGAGGCTGCCGTGTGTCAATGTTTACATACATAGAGCTGCTTTTAAGGTCGCCGACCAATGCGGCATTGGTCGCCTCCCAAGTCCCAAGCCAGAGGGGGCAGATTCTTTCTAGGTCAGTTCAAAAGAATACGCGTCGTTATTCTTCCTCTTTGCCCATGCCTAGTCGCGATGACCATCTTTCGATCACTGCGCGGCATTATTGTAGTTCACTGCACAAATAGATGATGGTGTTCGATGGAAAATATTTACCTTCCTACATAGACGACAACAACGAGAAACAAGGGACCCATAGAAGCAGCATCAGCCGGGCGCAACCACTTCGGTCTTTGACCACAAACTTCAATTAACACAATGGCAATTATCGGAGGTCCGGGCAAAACATAGGGCGGAAGAAAAGCGCGCATTATATGCCAACATATGCCCTCCATGCGGTTTGGTTTTGTCGTACCGTAAGATGCGAAACGCGGGTAGAAACCTGCCCACAATTAGCTCCATTCAATATGTGCGCGCGAGATCACACAGGCGAACTCGAGACAAATATCTAGTAGCCAAACGTCGAGTGTGACCGCGAGTGCGCATCCCACAATATAAATATGCACAAATTGCAGTTCATTCTTTTGTCCCGTTGCATCGATGCGCTGATCCTGAGACAACTGATTGCAACAACCGGTGCGGTGGGATGCGAATGGACGGATGGTGTGGCGTGGAAATGGACGGTTTTATTGCTGCGGACGACCGCGCTCGGTTTTGCGTTGAATGGCGACTGGTAGGGGTACGCATCTCACACCTTTCGCGGTCCGAGTGCATTTACGATTTCTTTGGACCATAAATTATTATGTAATTTCCCTGTTGCACAACCTATCGCGCAACCGATGCACTTTGCACGTCGCCGGTCGAGGTTCATGCTGGCTGTGGAGGCTATGTTGATGCATCTTCTTTTGCCACTATTGGTTTGCTGCTGATGTGGATCTATTCATGGAAAGTTGGTTTCAAAGAAGGGTTTTCTTTTTTCTAATACTATTTACGCCCAATTGATGAAATTTGTTGATGTAGTCTATAATAATTATACAGAACATTAACGAACAGAAGCCAAAATTTTCAAGACTATAAAATTTTCCTGGATTCTGTACATCTTGATGACGGCTTTCAGCTGCCTATCATCCCAATATTCTCATAATGAGTTCTTTTTTTCTTGTTTTTGAAAAAACAATTTCAAGGCGAAGTTTTTACTCAAACCAATCGAAACTTTTTAACAATTATAGGTGTATTTATGTAGTATACAAACAATTTTTTTTCAAATTTTTTTCAACAAAATGGCGGCAGTTAGAGTGCGTTAAAAAGTCTTTGTATTTTGCTTGTGCTGGCTCTCCTGGTCTTAGTTCTGATCTGAAACTTGCCAACCCAAAAAAAATTACATTAATTACATTTACAGTTAGTAGATGATTTGAAAAAAATAGGTAGAAAAAAAAATTTGCACTTTTGGCTTAACTTTTTTGATAAAATCAACATTTTTTCCGCCATTTTACCACATTTTTCCATATTTAATCATGATTTAGTAAAATAGTTTTTAATTCATATAGAAGGTAATACTATAGTAAAGAAATCCTTTAAGTTTCAGCTTAATCAAATAATTAGTTTTTGAGTTATCACCGTCATAAACTCCGAAAGTGCTGTTTCGAGAAAAACGCGTTGAAAGGTTTAATTAGCGGTCTACGCGCGAATAAGGCGTCTTCAAAAACCGATGAAAAGGAACACTTGGAGTTCGAATTTCTAAAAAAATGGTTTCAGGAGCGTATTCTAAGGGAAATTTACTAATTTTTTATGCAACAAAAAAAAATTGAATTTTTTGGTCATTCTAACTGTATATCCCCCCTTAAGTATAATCAAATTGCACACAGAAAATCTTCTGTAACTTTTGAATCGTATGAGTAAAAAACCTAGATATTTGAGTAGATCTTATCCATAGTGTATTATTTACATCTGCCAAGTTTCATAGTTATACATTCAGTAGTTCCAGTCATGTCGTCGAAACAAGAAATTGGCCGTGAGAAAATTTTGTGCACTCACAATCAAAATCCAGGGGCGTCCCACCGGTGGATTGCTAAAAGGCTTGGAATTGCAAATACAACTGTGTCTCGTGTAATAAAAACCTTCAAGGAGCGTCTGAGTGTCCAAAGGAAGGAAGGGGGTGGTCGTAAAAGTGGTCCAATGGACAGTAAAATGGCCAGGAAAGTCGTACAACAATTCAAGAACCGTCCAAACATGTCAGTTCGAGATGTCGCTAAAAAGTCTAAGGTGTCAGTCGGTTTTGTGCAGAAAACCATGAAGCGTGCTGGGTTACATGTTTACAAAGTGCGAAAAGCCCCAAACCTGAATGAAAAACAAAACATCACTGCGAAAACCCGCGCCCGGAAACTTTACACGAAGCTGCTCACCAAATCCGGTTGCATCGTGATGGATGACGAAACATACGTCAAGGCCGACTTCCGTCAACTTCCTGGGCAAGAATATTTCGTTGCCAAGTCGAAGTTCGATGTTCCGGAGGATGTTCGAAAGAAGAAACTATCGAAATTTGCAAAGAAGTTTCTAATCTGGCAGGCGATTTGCGGATGTGGTGAAATAAGTGCTCCCTTCATCACTTCCGGAACAATAAACGGTGCGATTTACACGGAAGAGTGCCTTAAGAAGCATCTCTTGCCATTCATTAAGAAGCACATAGGATCAACTCTGTTTTGGCCTGATCTAGGATCCTGCCACTACGCTCGAAACGTATTGGAGTGGTACCGAGCCAACGGAGTCAATTTTGTGCCAAAGGATATGAACCCACCAAATTCACCGGAACTTCGTCCAATTGAAAAATTCTGGGCAATTATGAAAACGGAACTTCGCAAACATCCCAAAACTATAAAAACAGAGCTAGAATTGAAGAAAATTTGGGTAAAAACAACAAAAACACTGGGAAAATCGGTTGTACAAAATTTGATGGGTGGAGTGAAAAGGAAGGTGCGAGCATTCGGGATGGGAGACGAAATTCAATAAAACAAATGTTGTAAATCAAAACTCATTAGTAGTTCTTCATTCCCTGAAAATTTCAAGAAAATCCGATAATCAGTTTAATTTTGATGAGTATATATGTGTGTGCCATTTGTATCGAATACACCCTTTATATAGAAGAAAAGAATAGAGTTGAAAATAAAAGTTGTCCGATTTTGCTCAAAATCGCTTGATATGTTTTTCATCGAAAATAATAAGACCCATATTTTTTATATTTTTTTATTAAGGTGACTATGTTTGATATAGGGTTACCAGAAAAATCGAAATTTTTCGAAATTTTTTATTTCTAAAAAATCATAACTTCTGAACCGCTGGATCGATTTTCAATGTTTTTTTTTTTAAATTGAAAGATTATTACTTCTTGTTTTTATTAAAAATATTGGTTAAAATAATTAATGTACTCAAAATTGCTAAAATGGTCAATATATTTGTTTATAATGATTTTCGAAATGTTGAACCACAACGACTATTTATTTTTATATTTTTTTATAAAAATTCATATCATACCAAAAATCTCAAGTGTTCGATGAGCCGTTTTTGAGTTTAATTTTTTGAAAATTTCAAGTTTTTTGCCTATACACACATGGAATGAGCATCATTTTCCATCACTTCAAAATAACTGCGGGACTCGTTTCATTCCAGTTATCAAACTTATTTCTAATAAATTCATGATAACCATGTTTTCAAATCTAGTTTTATTTGTGAAGTAATGTACTCATCAAAAGTAGGGGAGGCTAGTCGAATTCTGACCCCATTACATGTAAGAACTATAAATCAGCCTCAAATTGTTTAAAAGCAGATACCAACATTGCTAGGCTATGGTTTACGCTATAACTGGAGCCACAATGGTCCGTTAGCGTTCAAATTCAGCATGAATGCTTATAAGGATTGCAGGGGCACTAATAGCAACCATGGTAAAATCTATAGGGTACTGTCGTGTGTCGAAATATCCATTTAACAGTCGTGTTGGATTTTGGTATAGGATAACCACCGAGTTTGTTCACACTTTGTTCTGAAAATGAACTTTTCCTCCACGACCCTCTCACCCACACTGAAAATTAAATTTTGATTTTATTACGAAATCCAAGGTAGAACTAACAAATCTATTCACTGTATACGTTGTAAATAGATTTATACTTTTCAAGAAGCTATCTTCTTACTCAATGCCACACGCGTAACTATCAAAAACACGAAGCATTAATTGGCACAGTAAGAATAGTCATGCATTTTACGAAAACAATATAAAGTGCTATATTTTAACTATAAATTAGAATAAAGATACGTGTATTTCGTCTACAATGTGCAGACTTCTATTTTGTTATCAATAAAAAAGAAACGTCTCTCTGGTAGTGGCATGATTGACTGACAAATATTCTATATCGACAAAGTATGTCATTGAAAAATAATAATAAAAATAAATCAATGATTCCAGCCCACCCGAGAAGCAAAACCAACATGTATGTGTACGATTGATGAGAAACAGCAATTGGTTGATCTTCATGAAATTCATTTCGTGCATTGTACATAGAGGTGGAATGATAGCATTTTATCAGATGACAGGCATTAAGAATGTTTCATATAATTTAAGAGACGTTTATTCTTTGTACAAACTCCATGTTTACGAAATGAGGGAAAGCTAATTTACGAAAATAAATTTTCAGTGTATGTATTGACAAAGCAACACCACAAAAACACCGTTTTTCTCCCATAGAAACGGAAAAAAATCCTTGAGGTAGCTCATCAAATCTTCCGGTCCGCCTTTAAGCATCCTAGTATAAAGTACTAGGTCTTCACAGATTTCCTGTCAATATGCAAAATTTGGAAGACGTCGGTATTGAGTTATCTCATGATTGAGCGGATTGGAGATAATGATTTCATTGGGTATAGTACCAAGTCTCCCCCCGGCTGGTGCTAAACCGATGAGTGTGGGCATCAATAGGGTCCGATGGTGGGGATCACAATTACTTGTGATTCATAATATTGATTGGCCGTACCACCATATCCTGGAGCAAGTGAACAACTATCCCATTTTGTGATTGGCTCTAATAGAATTGTTTATATAAATAGGTTCAAATCAGAAATAGGTATTGAAATTAAAAAAAAATAGAGGTGGGTTATATCTGAGATATAACCGTAAGTTAAACGCAAGTTTAGTTTGAGATCACCAGTTTTTTTTAACATTGAGGATGTATGCTAGTCACCAGCAACATCTGTTAGTTCTCTGTGTAATAACAGCTGATCTGGCAGCAACGGAGTAGCAGCCGCTAGTGGTCAATCATGTTTATTATCCTACTAATGGTCATAGCAACAAATAAAATCTATGAATAGGATAAAACAACTGCAACTTTTAGCTCTGATTAGCATACTATCTTGTCTCTGAAATTTGGATATGAGTTGTTTTGTATCGCCCGTAGAATATCATAGCATTTGTTCCATTAAAATCGGAATACGGAAACAATATCTTAAAATACTGAATTGATCTGATTTAAACTGAACTAAATTGAGATATGATTAACATATACTCTCATGAATACGAAACAACAGCATCGTAAAACGGAAAAACATTGATCAGCCGGGTAACCCGTTTGGCCTGGGGGTGAGTCACTCGGCCACCATGTGGTACCACCCCCAAAAACACACTCCGACACACTTCAAACACACTCACCACCTTCTGAAAAACTATAACTAGAAGAAAATTAGTACTCCGTTTCAACTCCTGCTATCTCGACAAGATGTCACAATGTGCAGACTTCTTCAGTGTCTTGTACTAATAACTGACTAGTACGAGACACTGAAGAAGTCTGCACATTGAAGACGAAATACGCGTATCTGTCAAAGGTAGTTGAATTAAATGGAGATTACTAATTTTCTTCTGTTATAGTACAAGTATTCACTAACGCTCAACCCTCTGGATTCACCTTCGAAGATAAATTTGTTTCGGCCCACTTACAAGAATCAATTGTTTGTTTTCTTACTGTTTTGTTTCCACCTCGCTTGCACTGATGTGATTCAGATGATGCGTTGGTGTTCGTAGAATAAACGTCAATTAATCCATGGTTGCCAAACAGCATACATTTTCAACAGTAGTATTGCCAGATATGTTGAAACACAGAAACACCTTCCGACACACTAAAACACAAACACAACGTGGCACAGTGACACAGTGGCCCATATCACGAATAGTTCAAATAAACATTTTCCGTTGATACACTTTCTAACTATGAATTATGTTTCTTAATCAAGTATTATTTGGCTTCCGAAAGCTATAACATTGGTTTAAATATTCAGATTTTTGATTGCCAAGAACTGAAAATTGAATTGAGGATAACTTTTTCAACTTTCAGCTAGTAGGGAAAAATGCAATAGATGTTTGTCTAATAGTTTACATTGCAGGTAAGAGAGTTTTGTTTGGATACGTTGCTAGGTTGGATTCTCGATTAAAGGGAAAAGGGTGTTATAAAATTTTTAGTCTTTGCTATTGTTGCTTCATTTTGTCATAAAATCGAGGCAACTTCGCGCTATTTCATTGACGTAAACGGGCAAACATTAACACTAATTGATAAAAAATTGAAGTTAACATTAAAATTTTAAAAAATTGATTCAAAAGTTAGGGGGGGGCAATGACCCCCCTCCTTGGCTACGACTATGTAGATAGAGCTTAAGTTTACATCTTCAAAAGTGAAATGTATTGAAAAATGTGGGAGTTTTAGTCCTATTCCCTAACAACTAATTTTAACAATCACCCCTGCTTAAGCCGAAACAAAGAAACCAAAATTAAGTTCATTTCACCCAACTCTGGGGTTCCGTGCGGGAAGCCAAATTTGAGTATATGCCATAGTACTCAAATTTGAGTAACTGTATCCAAAGTTTATGGTGGGTAAATTTCACCTAACGCAATAGAACTTGTAAAAACCAAAAAATGAGCACTTTTTCGCACGATCAGTTAGCAAATATTATATAACATTTAAAATAAAGTGCCTTTCTCGTGATGATAGAATAAAAACATAAATTTTGTTGATAATAGGATTTTTTTTGTTTCTTTATTTCCGCGATTTTTTACAATAACGGCTAGTTTAGTACCGTAACATATTTATTGTATTTCGGTATTTAAATCTGATATACGTCAAATAATCAAAGTTTGCAAACGCCTTCAATTTTTACTCAAAAATGAGTTGTCAATGAAGTACTCACCCATTGAATAATCTTTACCTAATGTGCAGAATCAAATTTACCCATCTCTCCGGTTCAACAACAGTATTCAATTTTGGGTTTAAAAATACTCAATTTTAGGTACTTTGTTTTTTCCGTGTACCCTATGTAGAGATGTAAACAATGTTTTCACGAAGTGGAGTGTCAAAGTATAGTGTGATACCAATTCATAAGCATGCTTAGATAATGTTTAGGTCAAGGAATCACTTTGGCTATCCATTGTATGAGAATACCTTCCGGCTGGTGAAACATTCGCTCTCTGATCAAATTATCTTAGGAACGTTCGGTAAATCATTCAATTCTACCTAATTTCATAAACAAGACAATGATCCAGTAACCAACACCGGATCATCACCGCGCAAATAACTGCAATCAATCCAATAGATCGCATTTCTAACCCTTCGTGCCTCCTTTGCCGCCCACCACAGTGTGAAGCATCCATGGTAAATTGAAAATATCATAACAATTCAATAATGATAACTTTAATGATGGCTATTACTTACAATTGATGGTGGCTGATTCTGCCACGTCCCCGACAGATGCATTGTCTGTAGCGGCAAAGACGCAATGGAGTGTGAAAAAGACAACACCGACGATGTTCAGGATGGTCCATAATAACAGTTGAAATTATAACACAAAACAATTTAACCGGGCAATTGCAGTGCAAAAATTATCGCAAATGAGTTTTGCCGCAACTCCCTCTAATCATATTTGCCGAACCATTTGATGCTGCACTTCGTATCTCATGCGCGGTTAAATAACACGAACAAGTCTCCTTGGCCTAGACCAAGCCATACATTACGGTTGTCCAGCACGACAAATCCGATCGATCAAATGAACATGGCGATTAACATACGGCGGATCTGCTGAAATATATGGAGGAAATGCCGATCCGGTTAACCATAATGACCGATCATCCTTGGCCGATGGGAATTTCGAAGACATGTGGTTGTGGGAAAAATTGCACCTAGCACAGACGTAGAAGCCCCGTCTACGGTGTCTGCTGAGAGATTGTTTCACGCTCATCCCACGCCACCCGATGGAGGGAAGTGTGCGCGAAATGTGTTTTGAGTAGACGTGCCCCCGCATGCAGTCAGACAGGGCCTATCCGATGGCAACAAATTGAGCGAGGTAACGCGATCATGCGCTTCGCACGGCCATTAATTAGCATATTTATCGCGATCCGCGCTGTGGTCGCAAGATCACCAACTTAGAGCTGGCAATGTTAGAAGCAATAACCATAATCATATCCGAATCGTGTTATTCACGTGGCTTCCGCTACGGTGCTCCAACAATCGAATGGAAAGCCAATTCTCAGTTCTGAGCGGTGGCCAACGGATTATCAGTTATTAACAATTTTGACAAAATTGAGTTTTGAAATTGTCATGACCCATGATGAGTTTAAGGTCTGTATCCGCAATAATCCGGACACCTTCAAAGCATTGTCACTTTTGAAATATTGCACGTAGGAATGAAAAATTTCACTGTGGTATAGCTGAGAGTCTTTGATGAAAAAGACTATGATTGATGGTTACATTTCATGTTTAGTATTCAAGATGGCGACGAAAGAAAAACAAGTGCGGGAGTGAATTTTGTATCGGGCATACGGCAAATCCTGACTTGTCAATACAGGAACTTTCAAAAACATTGGATTTGTTCAACCACTGTTCGCGATGTGCTCAAAGTCAGCTTGACGTTAACAAAAGCTGTGCTCATTTCAGAACGAAAAAAGGCATCGAAATTTCCTAAAAATACCTTGTGTGGCAAGCAATTTGCACTGTGGCAAAAAAGAGTAGAGGGTGTATTCGATAAAAATGGCACAAACATATATACTCATCAAAATTAAACTGATTATCGGATTTTCTTGAAATTTTCAGGAAATGAAGAACTACTAATGAGTTTTGATTTACAACATTTGTTTTATTCAATTTTGTCTCCCATCCCGAATGCCCGCACCTTCCTTTTCACTCCACCCATCAAATTTTGTACAACCGATTTTCCCAGTGTTTTTGTTGTTTTTACCCAAATTTTCTTCAATTCTAGCTCTGTTTTTATAGTTTTGGGATGTTTGCGAAATTCCGTTTTCATAATTGCCCAGAATTTTTCAATTGGACGAAGTTCCGGTGAATTTGGTGGGTTCATATCCTTTGGCACAAAATTGACTCCGTTGGCTCGGTACCACTCCAATACGTTTCGAGCGTAGTGGCAGGATGCTAGATCAGGCCAAAACAGAGTTGATCCTTTGTGCTTCTTAATGAATGGCAAGAGACGCTTCTTAAGGAACTCTTCCGTGTAAATCGCACCGTTTATTGTTCCGGAAGTGATGAAGGGAGCACTTATTTCACCACATCCGCAAATCGCCTGCCAGATTAGAAACTTCTTTGCAAATTTCGATAGTTTCTTCTTTCGAACATCCTCCGGAACATCGAACTTCGACTTGGCAACGAAATATTCTTGCCCAGGAAGTTGATGGAAGTCGGCCTTGACGTATGTTTCGTCATCCATCACGATGCAACCGGATTTGGTGAGCAGCTTCGTGTAAAGTTTCCGAGCGCGGGTTTTCGCAGTGATGTTTTGTTTTTCATTCCGGTTTGGGGCTTTTTGCACTTTGTAAACATGTAACCCAGCACGCTTCATGGTTTTCTGTACAAAACCGACTGACACCTTAGACTTTTAGCGACATCTCGAATTGACATGTGTGGACGGTTCTTGAATTGTTGTACGACTTTCCTGGCCATTTTACTGTCCATTGGACCACTTTTACGACCACTCCCTTCCTTCCTTTGAACACTCAGATGCTCCTTGAAGGTTCTTATTACACGAGACACAGTTGTATTTGCAATTCCAAGCCTTTTAGCAATCCACCGGTGGGACGCCCCTGGATTTTGATTGTGAGTGCACATAATTTTCTCACGGACAATTTCTTGTTTCGACGACATGACTGGAACTAGTGAATGTATAACTATGAAACTTGGCAGGTGTAAATAATACACTATGGATAAGATCTACTCAAATTTCTAGGTTTTGTACTCATACGATTCAAAAGTTACAGAAGATTTTCTGTGTACCATTTTTATCGAATACACCTTTTAAATCTTTCGTCACTACAGGCACAATCAACGAGGAGATCTATCAGAAAGAGTGTTTACAGAAGCGATTGCTACCCTTCATCAAAAGTCACAAAGAAAAACCTTTGTTCTGGCCCGATTTGGCATCATGCTACTATGCTAAAACTTCGATGGAGTGGTACCAAGCAAATCAAGTGAACATTGTACCAAAAACCTCAAACCCGACAAATTGCCCAGAGCTACGGCCAATCGAGAGATATTGGGCTCTGATGAAGCGGAAGCTTTCTGAAAAAAAAGCAAGGAATCAAAGGCATCAAACACTTCCAACAAATTTGGACAAAGACGGCTTCTACGATTTCTGAAGAGTCTGTACAAACCCTAATGGACGGAGTTAAGCGCAAACTTAGAAAATCTATGTTTTGTTTTACCGAATTGTTGAAATACATCCCATGAATCTGAAATAAACAACTACGACGGATATATAATGCAAAATTTATGTGTTATTCATGTTTTGAGGTGTCCGGATTATTGCGGATACAGACCTTAATAAGATTGTACTGAAATGAATTGGGGAAATATCATAACTACTTTTTCGAATAAAGGGCGAACACGAAATTATTGCGACAACTAAAATGTCATGCCAATTTTCTTATAATGTTTAGAATCAAACCAAAATTTTAGGGTAGTTTTATACATATATTTATTTCAAAAATCAAAAGAAAAGTTAATCGATGGAGCCTTGAGTGTAAAATTGAACGCATTTTCGCTTGATGCCCTTCATCAAAGTCTTTACAGTGTCATCCGGTACCAGTTTCTCAGTTTTTTTTCCATTTTCTTAACATGTCCTTCTCGTCTTTGACTGTCTTCTTGCTCTTCCGAAGTTCCCGCTTCATCATTGCCCAGTACTGCTCCACCGGGCGCAGCTTCGGACAGTTTGGAGGATTCATGTCCTTTGGAACAAATTGGACAGAATTGGCCTCATACCACTCCAGGACACTTTTAGAATAGTGGCATGATGCCAAATCTGGCCAAAATAGCGGATCTTCGTCATGCTGCTGCAAGAACGGCAAAAGGCGCTTCTCGAGGCACTCAGATTTGTAGATCTCGCCATTTACTGTGCCGTTTGTCACGAAACGCTCACTCCTCCGTCCGCAAGAGCAGATGGCCTGCCAAATGAGATATTTGGAGGCGAACTTCGACATTTTCTTCTTCTTAAATTTGTCGTCCACATAGAACTTGCTCTTGCCAGTGAAAAAATCCAACCCCTGAATTTGCTTAAAATCGGCTTTTATATACGTTTCGTCGTCCATCACACAGCAGCCATATTTTGTCAGCATCTTCTCGTAGAGCTTCCGTGCCCGAGTTTTAGCCGTCGATTGTTGCCGCTCATCGCGGTTTGGGAAGTTCTGTACCTTGTATGTATGTAGTTCAGCTCTCTTCTTTGCATTCTGGACGTAGCTCTGCGACATGCCGATATTTTTAGCCAAATCACGGTTTGAGACGTTGGGATTTGCTTTAATTATCCGCTTCACCTTTCCCTCCGTCTTTTTGTTCTCTGGTCCAGGTTTTCTTCCAGCTCCTTTGCCGTGGTCCAACGTCAACCGCTCCTGGAACCGCTTCAACACTCTGGAGACGGTTGAATGGTGAATGTTCAACATTTTTCCCAACAGCCGGTGCCGGCAGGTCAGGAAATTCCAGGTGTTTGGAAAGAATTTGTTCTCTCGACTCGCGGTGGTTCACCTCCATTTTCGTTGAATCGAAAAACACGACTTCGAGTTTGACAGCATGTAAACAATACACATCAATGAGAAAGTGCGCAAAATTTGGTTGATTTTTACCCAATGGTAAAACAGTTATGCCCTGTTGAATGTGTCGCAATAATTTCGTGTTCGCCCTTTAGATTAGAGCAAAGGTACAGAGCAAACTTAACA
>JASCZW010002059.1:0-68557 GCA_034211315.2 Aedes japonicus | reverse complement strand
CATCAGCTGCTACGCGACCACCAGCTGCCTCTGCGACCAGCTCCGCTGCCGGTAAATGAAGCAGCTACGACCAACTGCCTGCGAACAGCTACCAGCGACCACCTCCGCACAGCTTCAATTCTGCCAAGCGACTGAGGCATAATTTTCCTTACTGTTCGTTTTACACCGTTCTCAGCTGCGTGCGAGACGTACATGGAGAGACGAATGACATGATTGGTTGAAGTCTCTCTCTAACACAAAGAAGAAGAAGATGATGCAAGACGTTCCTTGCTTCGATTTGAAGTCTGTGATAGGAAATTTGATAAATTTACTCTGCAAAATGACATTATAAGACATCACCTTATATTTGCGTTATTTTCAAAAGTTTACTATTGTTTCAGAATAATGTTTGACAATTGAATTGGAGCGCGGTAAAATTTCCGACCGATTGAAGAAAAAATCATGTAAATCTATCGTGGATTATTTGAGTTATTCGCGTACAAAACGTACGGTTTTTCGTACGGCGGTCGCAATATTTTAGATTTTCATTTGACACCTTACCCTTGCCGTAAGACGTAGTCTACGTCAAAATACTCATTATGGTACCTTTTACCAAGTCCTACAATAATCATATATTCAAGCAATAAAATGGTTTTAAAAAAAATCGACAACCACATTTTCAGATTACTTAAACATTCGTCTATCTAAGCTAATCGAAAAAAAAAAATATTAATTTTGTATTCTTGAACAAATTAATGAATAAAAAAATATTTTGATCGAAAATTAAGAGCAAACGAATAAACGCGACAACCTTCTCGTAGTGCAACACTTACCTTCCAATCTGTCAAAGGGTTTGTTTTGTTTTGTTCTGTGTTGGAGAAAAGGTGTGAAGCATTTATTTCGACAATTTAATGGCATTGAAAAGTCCAAAATGCCGAGAAAGTACGTGAAAAAAGTTGGTGGAAGAGCTTATTTACAGTACAGTTCCGAATCGATGGATGATGCGTTGCATGATGATATTAACGAACGTTTCCTTAGCTGTTGATGACTCGCACTTATTCTGCCGTGAATCGCATATCAGTATTTTTCACCATTTTTTCTTGGTTTCCTATCCATGTGGGACGGATATGCGATTCACGGCAGTATTGGCGTCCTTACGCCGGTGTAGTACCGAATTAAAAACGACATGAGTGAGGTATTTATGTTTGTCTAATATTATGGTGAACTACTGAAAAATAGCAATGGATGGGTCGCTCATAAATTATATCATGCTTTTAATGGAAGGAAGCTTTGGGAATTGTGATAATCTGTACACAACATTTAAGGTTTATAAAAAATACAAAAAAGTCGAGTTATTAGTACGAGACACTGAAGAAGTCTGCACATTGTAGACGAAATACGCGTATCTGTCGAATATAAGCAAAAGTAGTTGGAATTAAATGGAAGGTACTAATTTTTCTTCTAATTTCTAGTTGAAAAAAACATGACACAGGGCGAGGGTTTTGAAAATGGTCCTTTTTTGCGTGACATAATTAATGAACGTTCCCTTTGGGGAATGCTGCACCCCTGTGCTGTTTGGAAGACATCTGCATCAAACGGTTTGCATAAAAATTTGGTGTTTTTTTTTATCATTTAAGCACTTCAAATGGATAAAATTGATTTTGATCGAAGTCACCCCATTATTGAAAATTGGCCGCGGGAATTGAACAATTTTTTTAAAGTTCATCTGACATCATAAATTTTTAAAATTTCTGTGTAGTGTTATACTACAGATACCAGTACTGGTTTTAAAAATGTAAAACAAAATTTTAAAGATAATTATCATAGAAAATTTCAAGAAATAGTTCAAAAAGTGATCGAACTCATCCCGTTTTACGGTATATAAGAAATCAAATATCATCGAAATTGTATTAACAACATACATGTTTTTAAGAGAACTTACATAATTTAACATAAACACATTAAACATTTCAGGTCATTTTGTAGCAACGCGGCCTTCTCATTCCAAGAACTCTACAAACCCCTTACCCCAACCTAATCCTTATCCTCTCCCATGGCCTTCAAGTAGTCTACATAGACCAGTTCGCCATTACCCATTCCTAATTCTCGGCTTTGGATTGACTTGCGCTCTCATTGACCCACCAAACGCTGCAAAATCAAAATGAAAATTAAATAAACAATGACAAAAATGGTAAATTTTAATCGGTCAGAATTGCTTATTTTTATCTGCACTAAAAAATAGGCATGGACGTGCGATTTTTTATGTCTCTCATTCCTAATTTTTTTTGAACGTAATCAGATCTTAGTAGGATGAATATCACCACAGTCGTTCTTGTCTTCATCTAAAGTTCTGTCCAGTTAGAATCCCCGGAATCACTTATTGTGTTGCAGCGGCACAGTAAGTGACCGCTGAAAGAATTATTTTACAGCGGTTTGCAGACTCACGCGCTCACTTTCTCTGGTATAAATTCCACGGTGTTTCGTGCAGAAATTGTACCAGCAGGTTTTTGCGAAGTACCAAGGATGCCTGCTCATCGACGATGAAACCTACGTCAAAATGGATTTCGGACAGCTTCCTGGTCAAAAATTCTACATGGCGACGGCTCGAGGAGATGTTCCTGTGAAGCTTAAGTTTGCTTTTATGGACAAATTTGCCATAAAAAAAGGCAAGGGATTTGCAGCTGCGGAGCAAATACCAAAGTGTTCGTGACGGATAAGACGATGAGCTCGAAACAGTACAAGGAAGAATGTCTCAAAAACCGCGTATTACCTTTCATTAAAGCCCATAAAGGTCCCGTGAAGTTTTGGCCAGATTTGGCGAGTTGCCACTACAGCCGGGAAGTCATCCAGTGGTGCCGCGATAATAACGTAGATTTCATCGATAAAAATATAAATCCACCCGACTGCCCACAGTTCCGGCTCATCGAGATATTTTGGGCAAAAATGAAGCGGATGCTTAAGAAAAGTGGAAAAACGGCTCGGCATGGGAGGGATAAAGAAGAAAGTGAGAATTTTCATTAGAAACAAAGAGAAATGATTTGCAATGGTATCTTTTCCTTTTGATGTATTAAACTTCCTTGTACGTCAATCCGTTATCACGATACAAATGATTTTATTATTCCAGATTCTAAATGGACATAGCTTTAACCACATATGGCTGGTAAATCTTCTCCATTTTGTTATACTCAAGTCCCTTTTTCTTTTTGTAGGTCCCCATGTTACTCTGCCAACCACCTTCGGATATGAAGCTAGATTATGTGAGGATTTCAAACAAGCAACAACATACGACTGCTTGATGACTGACTGACTGACTGACAGCCAGAACGAATGATGGTGTGTTTTTTTTCCGAAGGCGGTGACACGATGAAGGATGTGGTCCCATAAAAGTGATCAAAATGAGAAGGACATTCGCAGGCTGGCTTCGAGGTATTTCATGTGTATCATTCGAAACGGAATACCTACCGGATTATCTCTGTCTTTTTTTTTGGCAAAATACAGATTTGATGGAACACGAAAACTCATCTAGGACTTAGGATCTCTAGGATAAATCCGAAGCATACCTGAAAAAGGAAGGAAACGAGAACAAAATACATGATTAGAGATATCCTCTGTCCAGGACACTGTGCTGCAGCTGGAGTAAGAGTGGATGCATTTTTTTGAACAAAAACAAGTAACTACATCATTGCTACATCAATCTTCCGGAACATCATAAGTACAGTTGCAGTTGTTTTGCTTGAACGATGCCTAAATAAACATGTATCCTCGAGATGGGGTGGAATGGCGATGGAAAATGCCACCCCTGCCTTCTGCAAACTCCCATCAATTCACGCTGTCTCCGTAAATCATAACTACTTCTTCGTCTTCTTCATCATCATCATCATCGTGCACTAGCTCTATCGGGACGACCGTAGATCTAGCAGGACCAGCAGCAGCAGTAAATTCACAATACAATGCATTCGCAATGAGAACGACATCGACGGGACAAAGGCGCGGGGACAAATGCTTAGTTCCTATTCAGCCGGTTTCCTTCACGGCGCAAGGAGTAACAACAAGCATTCGTCTGCTACTTCCGGTCGGTGCTTTCACCGGCAATCCGTTTCGAAAGCGAAACTCGCCCCACCACTGACTTCCCCGGAAGATCCCGCCGGATCGTTTTACACATTGCGCGCACCGACGACCGATGGATGGTTTTTATGAGGTTTATGCTCGAGTGGAATTTTCCCGGAAGAAACAGAAGCTGAGTATTGATTTTTGCCTTGCCATCCCGGTGGCGGGGGAATGGAGGGGGAGGGACGCTGTTGGTGATTAAGTTGTGAGTGCATCCACCAGAAGACGGCAACGATGATGACAAAGATGATGATTATGTTGTGATTCAACGTGGAACAAGGTGATATAGAGCTTGACAGCGGTGAAAGGACTCATTAGGGAGGAAAATTTCGAAACTGAGAAGCACTGCGCTTCGCTTTATTCTATTTGCGATGAATGTAAAATGGGGTATATCTTCATGAAATAGAACGAGGCAAAAAGACAAAAAGATGCTCAGATTCTTGTTATGATTATTCTGCACTTACTGAGATAAACCACCGCCGAGGATTATAATGAGCACCGAAGGGAATATCACGGTTTCCGGGAATGGTCGACGAAAGAAGACGGTACTTGACTTGAAGTTGGGCGATTGTTTCGATGCTAATTCAAGGGAAATGAGGAAGAAAATTGTCCTTCTGGGAATGATTGACGGACAAAGGTGCTTCTGGTTTGGAAGGCGATTGGACATCGGCAATCATACCGGTTCAACGGGCACTACTTGGAAGACGCAAGTGTTGCCGTCAACAATGATGGATTGAGAGGATTTAGATTGACCTTTGTTTTTCTGTGGGTTGGAATGACCTTTATTCTAGAATTGCTTTTCTTCAGCATGTAGTTGCAACAACCTTGACTCGTTGCAAAACTTGATCCACGTTAAATTTCGTACACTTTTATTTCAGTGTAGATTTTGAATTATTTCACGGATCGCTGAAACGTTTCACTTATATGACAGCTGAACATCTCCTCTTTTTTCGTGATACAACATGTTTACATTCTTGTTACATTCAGAAAAAGGCGTCGAATCAAGTGGAAGTACGCAAATGCATTTGCAGGGTGGCCACACAATCTTAATATAAAAATTCCCGCATTTTTCCCGAATTTTTCCCGCATATTTGCCTTATTTTCCCGACTGTTAAGATGAGTTAATATATATTACTCGTAGCTAAATCTCTGAGCTCCCAAACTTTTGACGTAGGACTACGTCTTTGTTTTTAATACAGGGGTACATGTTGCGAGTACAAAAATTTGGAGCGTCACGAAATATGCTTAGGTTTTGAACGTTAATAACTAAGTCATTCCTCGATTGATTTCCAAAATGTTTGCCTCAATCGATCGGAACATTTTCTACGCTTCGATTCCAATATATAAATCTATTGCTTTTTAACATTCTACTACTGAAATTAACGCAAATACAAGGTGATGTCTTATAATGCCGTTTTTTCAGAGTAAATTTACCAAATTCACAGTTCTTTCCTAGCGCAGACTTCATATTTAAGTAACGATCGTCTTCCGAAGGCTATAAAAGAAGTACACCTTCACATTTTGCTTTAGTATTTCGGCAGTCGTGAAGCTGTGCAGTGTCGTAGACACGCAGACGGCGGCAGCAAGCACATTGGAGTGTGCACTGGCGAGCAGTCGTTGCTCGGAGAGGCGTTGCGTTGGTGCAGTTGGCTGTTGGTTGGCTGCTGTAACCTACGAACTGGCGGGAAAAAGCCGCCCGTGACAACGAGGCAAGAATCATCCCACGTCACCTGCAGATGGCCACCAACAACGACGAGGAGCTGAACCAGGAAGACCTAAAAGAAAGTGCAAGCTCAATCGCGAACCATGCTTCTCTCCCGTTTATTAAATCCGTCCTTTTCAGGACGACCAAATCCGTATGCCAATGAAAGAGTTTGTTTGGTGGAATTTTTCTCTTGTGCTGTTTGAAATTTCTGTTACCACGTCCCGGCTTAAGAGGATTGCTATCAATGCCGCGTGCCGGAGTAAATGACAAAGCGCGTTGAACAACCAACGAACGAAATTCAAGAACGGATAATTCGAGCCGAACTGCAACATGTCAGACTGACCATGTGTACAGATCTATAGTATAGAGTGTAGGTTGAAATCGTTTTAGTTCCTAGTTGTGCCTAGAGAATAAGTTGCTGGCGGTATATAATAAATAATCCATAAAATGATTCAGTATTGAACAAAACCAATAACTAAACAACTTGTTTGAAATTTCCTTTTTTGCAATCGCTGCCCGCTGTTTGCTGGCATGCGATGATTTCCCTATCACAGTCATCATTCTGTTATAACTAGTTGTCTATGCTGGTAACGTTCTCTTCACATTCCAATCAGTGCTTTAGAGTTCTTATGTTCTAGTGTCTTGAATAGAGTCCGTACCCTTCGATAGGAATCACATAATTTTGAGAAAGTGTTTATTAATGAATGAAGATTTCAAGACAGGCTAAAACAAATAATTAAGGTTGTACTGCGAACGTTTAGTGTATGGGAATTAGAACAATCAAGCGACCTAGATTGCACATTGCTTCGTAGTCCTACGTCAACTTTGCGTACAACCCCATTGGGCTGTCCCTTCTAGTTTTTTTTTATCTCTTCAAGGTTATCCATATCAAGATTGTAGTCCGGAAAATCTGGACGATCGTCGTCATCATCATCTCCGGCCCCGCCGCCACCGCCTCCTCCTCATGGTCCTCCACCGACCGGACGGGGAATGGGATCGAGTCCCAGACAGCCTAAGTCCCAGGGTGGATATATAACTCCTCTACCGATGGCAGGCGGCATCCTGTAATCGTCTTCACGGTTTTCCCACACGCAGCCTAGATGGCCGGCCGCCTCGACAATGTGCTCCGGTACGTGACGGTTAGGCGACTCAACATCATCTATTGACCGGAGCTGCCACTTGTCCTGTTGGCCGGTCATGAGTGCGTGATCACATAACGCGAAGAAAGCCTGATCCTGAGTGGACAGCGGACAGGAAACTAATAGTTCCATCAGCGAATCTGCCTCTCTCCAGTCTGCGATCGGGTGTTCAGCATCTCTGCAGTGGTGGGTCGACATCGGTAACGACCGTTCGGGAGCGTCTCAAAGATCTGGCCATATACCGTCCTGAGAAGGTAGTCGGGGGCTGTAGCGGTCTGTAAGCGGGCAGACGTCATGTTCTTCGTCAAAATGGCGATCTGTTTAGCAACGGAAATGGTTCCGATGTTCGCTCGTCCGTCACCTCCGTGGTAGTCCCTATACGCTCCTGGCCCCACTACCTCCTTACAGACGAGTTGAAGGAACTTGAACGCCGCACTATTGATTGGTGCGTCCACTGTTGCCACCCGACGATTGCGGCTGAGTTCGCACACCGCTTTTGCCCACGCTGTAAATTCCTCTCTCGGTATTCCTGCTTGGATGAGCATTCCCATCGCGAGCTTATGGGCTTTGCATACATCCGCTATTAGTGTGACCGTTGCAGCCCCGGCCATCGAGGTCTGTTCGATGATCAAGGTAATTGGAGCGATTCCCGAAATCGTGCCGTGGTAGTATCGCGCGAGCAGATTATTGTAGACGTCATAGCTCCGAGTGGACGAGCATCATGACGTCCCGTGAGATGACTGTCCTGTCTAGCTGGAGGCGCCCCGATTGCTCCATCTGCTGCAGCCGACTCGCTATCCAAGCTTCTTCCATCGTACCTAGCTTGCATAACGAAAAGAGAGCACCGACAAGATACGAATTTGTCCGCTTGAGCTGTGCACCATGGTCAACGACGGCCACAAATTCGAACCACCGCAATTTTTCATCCAGAGACTGATCCCTCCAGCGCGTAGCCCATTCCTCTTCCGATAATGGAGCCACCGAGAAGTTGGGCGGAATGTTCATGTCTGCCTCCGCTTGCAGGTCACAAAAATCCGTGATCAACTGCACAGAAGTATCGCTGACGAACCTCGGGTGGATGTAGTGGAGCTGTACGAGATGATAAGCTCCCTTCAGAAACGCCCCCTCATCTGGGCCTACCTCCAGTTCGGCCACTGACTGGCTCCATGAAGCGAGAACTTTGGAGTACAACGCATATGTTACCAGTTCGCGGCTTAGTACCCTGTAGACTTGCTCGTATTCGGATGGAGACGGGTCCTGGGCCGTGGACACTGCACTGAGCCACCCCAGTGAGAGGACTCCCATCGCAGTGGCCCGAATTTTTGTCAGGTTCATATCTCCATACTTCGCAGCCTCGCAACGGACGTAGTGATCGACAAGACCAACAAACGCTAGGTCAGTCAACTTCCGACGGACATTGTTGGTGGTAAAAAAACACGGAGTTAAGGTTAGCCGTGAGAACCGCTGGCATAAAGACGAGCCTTGCACCAAGGTACCCAGATTGCCGACGTTCGCTAAGCGAGAGTACCCCTCAACCATTCTGGTTGGGTTTCTACGGAAGAACGATCGTCTATTCATGATGAAAATACGTAATACACTTGCATATAGTTTAGTGGTGTTCTAATGGTGTTTTGTAATTGTAACAGGTTGAAAGTACCCACCGAGCTGGCACGTTGCCTCTCGGTGGTAATAAATTACCATCAACCAAAGTAGTCTGGTTTTTTCTGTCGTTTGCCATCGTCGTTTCTCAGCAAATAAAATCACAACGTAGGGCCTGGCCAAGCCCTGGACGAAACAGATATCTAAATTATTAATTCTTCCTCATTCATCTGCGACGGTGGAAAGAGTTTTTTCAGTTTACAATATAAACAAAACTAAATTTCGAAACAGGTTGGGGACAAACATGGTGAAGGGAATTTTGGCAACAAAAAATTTTGTTACTTTCAATAAGGAAAAATCAGGAATACTTCAAATAAATCTAAACATAAGAGCCAAGTATAACTATCAGATGTACGAGTCGGTTAGAAAAGAGACCAAAGAACAGTGAAGGTTTGTTATTGTTATATTAGTAATGTTTTATTTGTTAAGTTTTAATATTGACCGGGTGACCAAATAAATACATATTGTTTTTAAAACTCAGTTTTAGTCATGGTTTTAGTTTCATTTGCTAATGGTCGGTATCGAGTTCGAAAGAAATTTCAATTCAAAACACCGCTTGGTAATAATGAGCAATATTCCGTAACCTCTCTACTTTTTAAGTCGATACTGGCCTTAACATATGTATGATCAAATCTGACCTGAGGAATGTAACGTCATTTAGGTCATTCGTTTACAAAATAAATTGTCCTTCGTGGTTCCACGCAAAATTTGAAACCATTCATTATCAATTCGCATATTATTGATAACTATTTCCCCTATTGTTGTGACGAAAGTTATCGTTATTGTTATCGTTATCGTTATATCGTTATCGTTCCCCTATTGTTGTGACGAAAGTTATTAATAGTTGGAAACTAAAAGTTAACAGTATTTTTAAAAGTTTTAACCAAATGTCAGATGATGAATGCTCAAATAACATTATGCTGAATAGGCGGTTATATTCGCTTTATTTTTGTTCTATTTTATGTTAAAATGTTGGCATGTAATCCAGAATATAAGAAATCTTATAATGACAATGTGGTATGCAATAACTATCTGTGTTAGTGTGAAGAATTTTTAATTAAAACCATTACAGAAAAATTCCATATATTGGAACAATATATCTAACATACAACATATAGATTAGAATATGCGGTCAATGGTTTTTCAATATGCGGGCTTTTTCTATAATGTTGAGGGTCCAGTTTTTTCCAGTTTTTTTTTGACGTAGGACTACGTCTGTGTTTTCAATACTGGGGTACACGTTCGAATTGCGAAAATTTGGAGCGTCACGAAAAATATATAGGTTTTGAACGTTAATAACTTAGTCATTCCACGATTGATTTTCAAAATGTTTGCACCAATCGATCGGAACATTTTCTACGCTTCGATTTAAATATTAAAAACTATTGATTTTTAACATTCAACTATTGACAATAACGCAAATATAAGGTGATGTCTTATAATGCCGATTTTTCAGAGTAAATTTACCAAATACACAGTACTTTGCTATCACAGACTTCAAATTTAAGTAAGGAACGTCTCACATGCAGCAGTGCACGATATAAAACAGTGACACCTTCAAATTTTCTTCATTCGCTCGGCAGCCATGGAGCCGTGCAGAGCGGCAATGGGCCAGTACTGCTCTGACAGCTGACGGTTGCAAGTACCCTGCAGAAAAGTACGCGGGCGAGCAACCAGCTAGAATGATGACTCAGCGGCTGTCGCAAGCAAGTGGCTTTTTAATGCAGTCGTGCCAAGCTCGTGGCAAATTTATCAAATCTGGAGGGAAATATGTATGATCCAGTTGGTAGTCATATCACGATATGATGTACATGTATATGCATAGATATATATGTATATATGTATGTAGTTATTTCGAAATGTATGTAGTTATTTCGAAATAGTTACGTAGTCCTACGTCAACTTTGCGTACAACCCCATTGGGCTTATAGTTTTTCTGATAGATCTTCTTGTTGATTGTGCCTGTAGTGACGAAAGATTTACCCTTTTAGCCACACGTGAAAATTGCTTGCCAGGTATTTTTTGGGAAATTTCGATGCCTTCTTCGTTCTGAAATGCCCAGCTGTAGCATTTCTGGCCATAGCAGAATAATAAGCCAGCGCAGGAAGCTGCTTGAAATTCTCCAGGACATAAGTTTCATTGTCCATAACAACGCATGAAAACTTCGTCAAATATTCGCAGTACAAACGTCGAGCCCGTGATTTTGCTTCCAAGTTCTGTTTGTCGTTGCGATTTGGAACTGTTTTTACGTTGTACTACTTAAGTCCCAAACGTTGTTTTGATTTTTAGACAAAACCAGGCGACATCCCTATTGTACAAGCCACCGTTCGAATGGAGAGATTTGGGTTTTTCGTCAATATCCTATTCACCTTTCGGCCCAGATTTTCAAAACGGCTTTTTCGAATTCGTTGGCATTTTTATAAGGTGAAAAAAGGTGACTTAAATAAACATGGATTTGCAGGTAAGTTTTTATGAGTTATTTTATGAATGAATTATTTAGTTATTATTTAAACGTCTATAATGCTTAAAATTAAGGAAGCGACCGCTGTGCATTTTGGTAAGTTTAAACTCTCTTGCGATATTTTGTAAGTTTAAATTCTCTTGCGTTGTGTTGTGACGAAAAATGTGACTTTTGTTGTTATCCGAACTTAATTATATCGAAAGGCGGGACTGACGTGTTTATGTTTCGCTGCTGGTTTTTTTTTAGAGAAAATTTGATAGTGGAATTTAATGATAAGTGTTAAGCTTTTCATTCTCATGATCATTCGGTCACCAAATAGTTGAACACGAGTCGTGTTTTCGTCTGGTTTGAAAACAAAATGTCCCCACTGGAGACGGAATTCCAATCATACGGCAATAACACACACCCACCCACCCACCCCCACACACACACACACAAACACACACAACACTCAACTATTTCAATATCATCACCATATACATCTTTATCAGCTTTATATTTACCTGAATCATCTACATATATTCCTATATTGTATACATATATATCTACAAATACATGTCCATCATATCGTAATAAGGCTACCAACAGGTTCATGCATGTTTCCCTTCAAATTTGCTACGCACATGCCATATCAGACGAGTTCATTAAAATTGGCGGTCCAGCCAGCCACTCGCCGGCGACAGCCGCTCACCCTTCATTCTTTTTGTTTGCTAGCCCGCGTACCCTCCTGCCAGGGCACGTGCAACCGCTAGCTGAGAGGGCAATACTGGCCATAGCCGCTCTTCACAGCTCCGTGGCTGCCGAGCGAGTGAAGGTAATTTTTGGGTGTCCCCTTTTTATATCGTGCTTTAAAATGTATGAGGCGTTCCTTACTTAAATTTGAAGTCTGTGATAGGAAAGTACAGCGCATTTAGTAAATTTACTCTGAAAAATCGGCATAATAAGACATCACCTCTTATTTTGATTATTTTCAAAAGTTTAAAATTGTTAACCGATGATGTTTGATAATTGAAATGATACGCGGGAAAATTACCAACCGATTGATGTGAACATCTCGAAAATCGATCGAGCATTTATTATGTTATTAGCGCTTAATTTGTAACAATATTTCGTGACGGTCGCTTATTTTTAGATTTTCAATTGACACCCGATCCTTGCCGTAAGACGTAGTCTACGTCAAAAGTCGAGATAACTTAAATTCCGGGAGCTGGGAGGCCACAAAGTCTTGTCCAGAAAGTCCGATAAAATGTACCGATACCAGTCATGGACCACATTTGCTGTGTGGGCTGATGTACCGTTCTGCTGGAACGTGGTGGTTTTTGGTCCTTGCTGAATATAGTGTGAGCGGTCCCGATGGAATCGTTGAGATCAGCAGTTATTTTCCGGATTGAGAGGTTCTTTTTGCGCCGGATCCGCTTCCTGCGGGGAGACGCCATTAGCTTTACGGAGGATCGTTCCACGTTGTTCGAAGCACTCTACCTCCTCTTTTTTGACGCTGCCTGTTGGCATCATCTCCGCTAGGACGCAGGCCACGTCGTGTGATACCTTTGGGTATGCACTAACCACTCTTAGTCACATAAGCCTGAGCGTACTCTGGAGCTTACTTGAGTAGCTTTTGGTACTCAAGTACCTAAGTACGGACAGACTGACACTGGCCAGGAGTTTACTCTCATTCCCTTGTGCCGCTGAGCTATTCGACATCATGCGGGATAATGCCGATATAGCCATAGAGGTTTTCTTGCAGGAGTAATCGACGTGACCAATAAAGGACAGCTTATCGTCGATCATAACCCCAAGATACCTCACGAACCTCTTCGATTCAATTGTGCAGTTACCTGTACTGCTCGTCGCATGTTGCTCCGATTTCCGTTTATTCACCACCGTGTCCTCAGTCTTATGGTGGGCTAGCTCCAATTGCCTGGAGTTCATACATCTCTCCACAATGCCGATGGAGTGCGAATTCGTTAGCTCCACCTCTTCAAAAGATTCACTACTGATCGCTAGGGTGATGTCATCTGCGAACCCGAAGATCTTCACCCCGTTCGGGAACTCAAGCCGTAGTGCCTCATGGTACATCGTGTTCTTCAGCACCGGACCCCCAGGATCGAGCCTTGCGGAACACCTGTGGTGATCTGATCACGTTTCTGACCTACCTCAGTATTGTACACCAGTACATGATTCTGGAAACACAGGCTTCCAGGAACGTGAAGGTAATGGAGCGAGTTGGCGATAGCCACCCAACTCGTGCTATTGAACGCACTTCTTAGATCAAGGGTGACACAGTAGCGGACTCCTCGCCTCTTGCGCTGGATTGCCACTTCGGCCGTCTTGGTTGTAACCCACCTGCCTGTCGGGCTTCCCGATTGTAAATGGGTAGCTTAAGCGCCACTCCTAAAAGGAAACCACCCACCAGGTTGCAGGTTTGCCCGGCCTGCGCCCATTCAGGGGAATGTGGTCAAGTTTCCCGTACTCGGGAAGGAAGCTGACTGGTGGGGCTTAAATCGGTTTGACTAGGTTTGACCTTCTTAGGCATAGCGGCTCTTAAAGTGGCAAGGGTGAAGGTGCAATGATCCATATGTCCATTCAGCCTGCACTAGGCATGCAAAGGCATGTTTCAGATGCCTGAAGAGCTGGCAGAAGGTAGCACATGCCTTAAGGGTCAGGACAACAAAAGACCCCCCAAATGCTTGACGTGTGCTGGGAAATCAGACGATGAGCACGTCATGGGGGCCCAAGTGCCCGGCCTCTAAGGGTATACCAAAAAGCCAATCCGTAATCCTAATACAGGTAACCTAACTTAGCCTGAGCGATTACGAAGCCACCCAGCAGCTGCAGTGTCAGACAGTTCGGCGTTGAATACCGCCATAATATCCGATCCATACCGCACCACTACCGGCAAAGGACAGGTGCAACATGGCGCCCGGTTTAGGATGATGAATCTACCTCAAATGGCTTTGCGGTAGCCAAAGCGAATGCAGTGCTCTTCAGAAGCTGTTACGCGCTCCCAAGATCGTCGATTGAACAGTTTACCAACCTGGTTGATCGTACGACAACGGAACTAACTGGCCTAAGCCCGTTGGTAATAGGAGGGACTTCAACGCTTGGCCACTCGAGTTGAAAAACCGCCTGACCAACCCTAGGGACCAGATTCTTTGGAGACTTTGGCTAGACTCAATGTAGACCTAGTCAACTTAGGTACCAATGGTACCTACCAGAGAAACGCAGCAAAATGTCTCTGATGTCTCTGCAGTCCTGGGCTGCTAAGTAATTGTAGGGTGGATAGTTGCTACACTCTTAGCGACCACATGGCGGTTCGTTATTGTATCGTCCAAAATACAAGACAGCGCAAGGAAGGAAGAGTATCCACTCAATTCGCAGATTGATGACATCCTATTTTGATTTTAAAGAGGCGCTTGTGAGGGAACAAATCTAACGCGAAACCCAGGACCCGTGCGGTGATCAATTCGTAGCGCTAGTAATACGTGTGTGCGGTGCTACCATGCCTAGGAAGGACAAACCTAGAGATGGGAGGTGGCTGGTGTGTTGGTAGACAATGTCAATCGCTGACCTCCTTTAAACATGCCACCTCGCTTAAGAGGGACGTAAACGCCAGCAAACGAGCTTGCTTCGAGGGCTTGTATTTTAAAGCCAATACGGACCCATGGGGTGCCGCCTATAGGGTGGTAAAGGTCAAAACCCAGCTGTGGTTCTCCAATAACCAGAGCTACTGAAGGTGGTCATTGGGGAACACAGCCAGGACCCGAGTCCCTGGCCTCTCATAGCCGTCGAATCGTCTCATGACCAGCGTGCTATTATCTTAGACTATATCGCAATCAAAGCGGTGAACGGATGGTCGGCAAACACGCTGAACATCCGCAACAACCTGAGCATTGAAAACGGCACCGCGTAGTTCGGTGGTGAGGCGACGATGACGAACGATGAACTTATCGTGATAGCAGATTCGCTCAAGGTGATCAAAGTTCAAGATGGTGTTCCTTACCTGGACATCGAGCTATCTTTTTGGCTCCCGAAATGTTCAGAGTGGTAATGCAGATATGGACGAGGGCTTGTTTTCGAACGCCTGAAAATGTCAGATCCTCGCATTGCTACCTAAAAGAGAGAAGTCACCAGGTGATTCATCGGCGTATAGACCGATATGCCAGTTGGATACGGTGAGTAAGGTACTTGAGACGGTAAACCTCAACAGACTATCGAAGTACATGGAGTTTATTGGCGGCCTGTCATATAACCAGTTTGGCTTCCGTCAATGAAGGATGCTATATTGTCCGCACCATACGGCAAACGTGCAGTGGTTACCCTTGGCATGAGAAATGCGTTCTATAGCGCCAGTTGGAAAGCTATTTATTGCCAAATCGCTCCAGCGCCGCAGTACTCCTGGGTAATTGTACCGGCTTCTATGAAATTACATCCAGAATGTGGGACACAATGTATGAGGAGGTGTTTTAACTTACGTTCCCTAACACGGCAAAGATTGTCGGTTTCACAGACGATATCACCCTAATGATCCATAGAACTCCACAAAAGAAGTGGAGCTAACGGCCTCACTCTCCAAGGACTAGCCCATCACGACATGGATGTTACTGTGGTCAAAAAACAAAAAATCGGAGCATCAACTCAAAGCGGCCTGATTTACTTGGGGGGTTATGATTGACGACAAGTTGTCCTGCCAAAAGGCCTACATGGTTATATTGGCATTATACTGGTGGTGTAAGGGAGCTAGCGTAAGTTCCTGGATATTGTTACGTTGTCCATACTCAGATATGGCTGGCTGGCGTGGACCACCACTTTAAGCACTAAGAGTTACTTAGGTTATCTCGAGAGTACGCTCAGGGTAATGTGCCTAACAGTACTACTTAGTCATCATCATCATCCGGGATGACATCATCATATATGAGGACGTAGAGTGCTTCGAACAACGTGCCACAAGAGGTATGCAAAAGACCACTAGAAGCCGGATCAATGGTCAAGGGGCAGAGAGAATGGAACAGCTCCGGATGTTTTAGCCGGCGACACGGTGAAGTAAACTTCAACTTGACGCTGATCCTGCCGTCAAATGGCTCCTTTAGACAGTACCCAAGAAACACTTAAATGGTCAAATTGGTTACAAAAACTTGATTGTGACTTAACTAACTCACATTGAAGTCATATTTACTGGTTTGAAACAAGTATGCTGCTTGAATACCTGCAGAAGTACGGTCACGCCTAATCCTCCACGTATTCCGGGTGCGTGGGTGCAGAGAAAACCACAGAGCATGTCTTTTTTGCATGTCCTTGCTTCAACGGTGCGAGAAATGGCACGATAACGCTGTAAGCATAGCAACACGGAACGGAAGGGCAACTTAGAACGATTCAATGACACGAAAAGTGAAAAATTTTATTGTGTAAAAAGTATCTCGATTTTATTTGTTTCCACTCATTCTATTTTAACAGTGTTGAAGATACGTCAAATGAACTGATATAAGTGGTATATTTGCTGCCATATGATCATCACAATATGCTCTGGTTACTTGAAGAAAAAACAACAACATTTCATTTTATGATTTTTCCATTTTATTTCCATTCTCATCAAGAAATACTATTATTAGTTACACCTCTGAAACATTGTTGGATGCTGATATGCTGAAACTATTCGATATAGGACTAGTTTTCCAGCAGTATTCTCTATTTTCCGTGTTTCTGTCTCGAAAAAATACTTCTAGAAAAATCATAACAACAAAAACCAACGGCTCTAAATCACACACATAAGTTATAACAAAAACGCAGATGACGTCACTGCAATAACCAGTTGGAAAAACAATTCGTGTGCAATATAGAGAACGGTGAATTAATCCCAATAGATCTCTATCTCTTGTTGTACAGAACCGCGATTCGCAAAGTTTTGAAAGCTGCAAGTGTTTTTATGTATCTTCATTTCAATCTTATATTTACCTATACTTCATTCTAGCTTGAACGTTTGTCTACGCTTTTGAATTAATTTTTCAAACATTTTTTTCATCGGTCGAATTCCCTAAAACTTTATATGAAACATTTGTAGATCATTAAAAAAATCAAATCTACACAAGTTCAATACACAAGTTTCTGATCAAGAAAGTTAGAGTCAGATTCACATTCATGAATTTAAAACCTATTTTGAACAAAATCATTACCTTTGCCAAACAGTTGGTTTCAATATCCGAGAACATAATTCTCAGTTTGAAGGCCTGTCCGTTGCGTTTGCGGGTATCTGATAGTCTTCCAATCACGGAGATAACTTAGTACTAAGACACCACCGTTACTAGGAACTGGAAAGGACTGCAAATAGTATACGAAACACGCATATATTTCAAAGAAAAAGCAGTTTTAACGTAATTAAAAAGAAATAACTTAACTCACTTAGAAGATTTTTATAAGAAGATTCCGTTGTAAGGTATGAACAAATTGAAAGAAGTATTTTTTCGACAGTGCTAATCAATCCATGCCAATGCTAAGGGACTACGCTACTGATTTTTTTTAAAATAATGTGGGCTTCTGCTTGTCTTATTGTCATGGAGGTGCTAAAGTCCTTAAGATCTGAGATTTTGGGTAAAGGATACCTGCTTCGCAAAAAAAAACACGGTTTCATTTACTCCCTTGCCAATAATAGGTTAATACATACGATAAGACATGCAAGTACCAATATTTCTTCTAATATCTTAAAGTTTTTTTTTACAAAAAATAAAGAGAATAAAAGATGGGTTGAGTTACTTAAACCCAAGTGTTTTCAAATGTGTGCACAAAATATAAATGTTTTTCCTCGGTGTTAATTTTTGTTCAATTAGTTTTGATATTCACTACAACTTGTTGTTTGCACAGTGTTGGAATTTTCACAAAAATATCAGTTCATCGTGCGCTACCCATTCACTTGCGAACTTCCCGTTGCTAGTTTCACACGCCAACGTTTCTTGAGTGAACTTTCTGGGACGAGAGAATGAAACATCGCGAACTTTTTTACGAATAAAATCAGATCTTTTTTTTACTCTATATCTCTACACCACATTCGTTTTTGAAAAGCAAACTGCGCATTTCATGAAAACGAAATCTAGACAGAAAGATATCTCCCTAAAATGACATCCCGCATGATGACTGTGTGGCCGGGGAGGTTGGGTTGAATTTGTCCTCAATGCGTCACGCCATTCCAGCAGAAGTTTCCTACCAATCGATTTCTGCGGCGGCACAATACTTAAAAACAAACATCACAACTCACGTGCCTACATTGCACAGTGGGTCAGGAGACGAAATTAGCAAGACAAAACCTCTAGCGCTTTGAGCATGCATTTTATCAATATGATTGCTTCAGCATTGTTGCTCAGTTTTATCTGCGCCACAATTTGGTAATAAAAATTAGTTCCAATTTGCGATACTAACTTTTTTATTTCGCCTTCTAGCGGTTTGATGTCTTCAACATAGTTGTAGAGCATAAAATAATAAGAAAGTTTGCCGAAGACATCTAAGTTCTATGTCTACAAATAACAAAGTTACGATTAGTTTTGTAAAATTTAACTGAAATTTACGTTTTTTCTACTAATTTTCATATTTTCATAATGTTATTTTTGGTACCATTTATGTGTTGAACCTTATAATTTGCGTATGTTTTGGAAATGTTCGCATAGTTTTGGGACGTAACAAGCGAAATATTAGCCAAAACTTTGAAAAATATCATGAATTTCAAAATTAATTTTCTCAAAAAATTGCAAGTTGTTGCAAAAAATTACTCATGTTTCAGAAAGTACCATATGTGACCTTTCAATTCTGAAATTATGCCCGATACATATTTTGATATATTTGAGATATCGTATTTTAAACTTTTTTTAGCCCGAACTCAATGCTATAATTGATTGCTTTTTGCGTATACATACATATGCATTCCATTGTACAAAATCTGATATGTTTTCATGTCAACATGTCAAATGGAATTATTTTTTCACCTCGAATATCTTTATTTTTAATCTGTAAAAGATAGTGTGCTATAAAAGTCAATTGTAAATAAGTAATCCTCTGCACTTGTATTCGTGTGTCGACGAATACGATTGATCGCTGACACACATACTTGTTTACTTCACTGTCAAATCCAAGGGGTCATCATCGAAGCAAATGTTGAAGCATGAGCCTGTGCACGCTGCCGTAATTCTATTGCCTTTTTTATATTACTGTTAGCCGTGTTTTGGTGTTGCCTCACTCATTTCCACGAGAATATTGAAAACGTGCCTCACAGTAATTTTTTCTATGTCCATGAGTGCACGGATGTTGATGAAATATCAAAGCAACCACGACTTTCCCCATTACATTTGAATACACCTCAAAACTTCAAATCTCAAACGTCAAATGTCATAATAATTGTGTAGTTATCAACCGTTTGGAAGCGCTGGTTTACCCTTTTGGTTCTTTCGGCAGATTACTTCTAGTTTGTGGTTGGTGCCTTCTACAGATCACTATGGCTCAAGGTAGGTTATTTTAATTAATCCAGTAAGAATTCATTCAAGTAATTTTATTATTAGCGTGCAGTATTCGCGTACGAGAAATAGTAGAATTATTCCTACAGAATCTTCCACTTGGTGATGTGGCATCGTATGTGAAGAAGAAAATAACATGTCCTGATAACAAAATGTTTTCTGATTCCGTTCAAAACTCACTACGTTTGCTACTATCAAATATTGAATCACGATACGCAAAGTGCCACCGCATAAAGAGTTTGTTTTTCCTGAAACATTCAAAATGGCTGGATTCAAACTTTAAAATTTTGAATAATATTCCGAAGAAAAATGTTGGTGGAAGGAAGAAAATATCTTTTGGTGCAGAAACCCCTAGGACCAGGCTCCGTAAAACCAAAGATTTGCGAGAAAAACACACCACAGCAGAATTGGTTCCAGCCACGGTAACGGCATTAAGGACTGATGGATATCGTTCCGTTGCTTGGGTTGTCGAGCACCTATTTGCATTTCCTGAGAAAGCTTCCCGTTTCAAAAAACTTGCTCTATCTGTTGAACCAGAGATGAAACGTTTTACAGTCGACCATGCATTGAGGTTTTTATGTGAAAACGATCTAACAAAACAACAGTACCAAAACATGAGGAACATGACGCTAAAGAAAGGATATGACATTTATCCAGCATACAATGACATCCGCGATAATAAAAGTACTTGTTATCCACGTGGTAAGGACAAATTCATTTAATTATGTTCTTGTCTAAACAGCTTCCAATAGATCGATAATTCTTCCAAGTTTTGGATTTTGTGGTGGTTTTGAGTCGCTTTTTTAATAATTCTAAATTATTTCAAAATTACTTTAACTCTCCAATTGAAAAAAAAAAAAAAAAATTCCTCATAAGTTTCGAAATTATTTTTAATAAAACCAAAAAATTTAAAAATTGGAACAATTCCCAATTGATTGGAAGCTGTTTCATGGCGGAATGTGAGCTGTATCAAAGTTTATTTGCAAACTATATTGGGCACGCAAATGATAATAACCTTTACAATAAAGTTTTAAAAGTTTGCATGTTTGAACGTATTTCAGATATTTCCATTCGGCCATCATGCGCAGAAGTTCCTCTTCAAAATCTTGTTGACCATACGGTAGAGCGTCTCTTCATGACACTGAATAAATATATTGAACCCTACATTCATGAACAGGGAAATTTATGTGTTATTTTAAAATGGGGATTGGATGGTTCAAGCAACCACTCACGGTATAAAATGACATTTTTTGAAGAAGTTGGCGATGATGTTATATCATGTAATGACTCGCATATTTTTTTGATTTGCCTGGTTCTTTTGCGAATATATTTCAACGCAGTCTCCGGCGAACGACAAGAAGTTTGGAGCAACAACAGTCCATCATCCATCAATTTGTGCCGCCCCATCAAAATGGTTTTTCAAAAAGAAACTGCTGATCTTATCAAACGAGAAGTGGAGAGTATGATGTTACAAATACAAAATTTGAAAGCAACCACATTGACGATAAATAGGATTTCTATAGATGTTTCTTCTGAGTTAATTTTGAGTATGGTCGATGGCAAAGTTATTAACAGCTTCACAGGAACAAGTTCCCAGGCGTGCAATCTTTGCGGAGCATCAGGCAAAAAACTTAGTAATCCCATCGAAGCCCAAATATGTGACGATCGCAATAAAATTGAAACCATTCCTGTTTTGTATGCTTACATAAGAAGTATGGAGCTTCTGCTTAATGTTTCGTACAGAATCCCACTTAAAAAATGGCGTATAAATAAAGGAAACGAAACCTTTCTTAACAGCAACGTGCAATTAGAGAAGAATTTAAGAAGATTGGGCTGAGAATAAGTGAACCTTTGCCATCCGGAGGTAACTGCATTTTTCTTCTTTATCGGGAAGTAGATCCCTTTATCTTTATTTTTCATCAGGTAACACAAATGATGGCAACACTGCTAGAAGATTCTTTCAAGATCCAGAAACAACGGCAAGAATTACAGGACTTGAGGTGGACATCGTTCGTCGAGTCGCTACACTTTTTTGCGCGCTATCATCGAAATTAGAAATCGACGTCAAATCATTCGAAACCTATGCAGAAGAAACTAGAAAGTTATATGTCCATTATTATGATTATTATCCCCTTTCGCCTTCAGTTCACAGGATCTTGGTACATGGATCTGAAATAATAAGTCATTGCGAAATTCCTATTGGACTATTGTCGGAAGAAGCACAAGAGCGTCGGAACAAATCGATCAGAAAATTTCGGGAGCACCATTCTCGACAATTCAGTCGCCTGGCGAACATCGAAGATGTATTTAGAAGACTTTTGCTAACCTCTGACCCCGTGATGACACTCACAAAACAGTTTCCTCAAACCGATAAAAATCAATTTCCAGAATCCGTACAAAACCTGTTGAAATAATAGTAAATATAAAATAAAAAATAGTTGCTAGATCAAAAATATTAATTATAATTAATCCAGATATCTCAAATATATCAAAATATATATCGGGCATAATTTCAGAATTGAAAGGTCACATATGGTACTTTCTGAAACATGAGTAATTTTTTGCAACAACTTGCAATTTTTTGAGAAAATTAATTTTGAAATTCATGATAATTTTCAAAGTTTTGGCTAATATTTTGCTTGTTATGTCCCAAAACTATACGAACTCTTCCAAAACATACGCGAATGATAAGGTTCAACACATAAACGGTATCAAAAATAATATATTTGACGAAAATATGAAAATTAGTAGAAAAAACGCAAATTTCAGTTAAATTTTACAAAACTAATCGTAACTTTGTTATTTGTAGACATAGAACTTTGATGTCTTCGGCAAACTTTCTTATTATTTTATGTTCTACAACTTTGTTGAAGACATCAAACCGCTAGAAGGCGAAATAAAAAAGTTAGTATCGCAAATTGGAACTAATTTTTATTACCAAATTGTGGCGCAGATAAAACTGAGCAACAATGCTGAAGCAATCATCTTGATAAAATGCATGCTCAAAGCGCTAGAGGTTTTGTCTTGCTAATTTCGTCTCCTGGCCCAGTGTGCATTGCCTACACATACTCACTTGAGAAAAAGAACAAAGCCGAGGAGATATTTGGTTGAATCGGATCTCGAATACGAGTGAAACGTTGTGAGATGGAGGAACAAAAGATCTTTTGCGATGGGAACTGAAACGTTTCCTCACTCTGCGCTTTCATGAACTTTAGATTGAAGTTCGTTCGCGAACTTCGAGTGCGAAGTTCCTCGGTGATATATCATTGCACTGAGTAAAGAGTGAACGTTTTTTGAAAATGATTTTTCCAACACTGTGTCGAAATGCGTATGTCGGTTTTCGAAATTGGGTTGTTTGATCAATTAACAAATGTCGGTTTTTATATTCCGTTAAATTATATTATAGAACTTAAAGAATAGTTAAATTATATATATTTTGTGAGCACAAAATCATCTTAAGCAATCACATAGATGATTTATCACAATTTTCAAATAAAATAAAATAAGTTTATTAAATGACAATAAAAAGATTAAGTGGCAAATCATCCCCATTCAAAGTTCCATAGAGGTGTACATGAATACAGTTTTTTTCCTGTACATTAAAATTTATAACATTTTTGAGCTCAAGCTTCATAGTCAAATGCATGTTGAGAATTTCACATAAAAAGTCCACTAAAATGTCACACATTATCAGGCCACTCTGATTGGAAATGCTTTTGAATGACTTCACACCGCAAGTCACTATTACAAACGAGGCAGGCTATACATGTTATATCAAATTTCTAATTATTTTCAACCGTGGAAACATCTGTCAAAATCGCTGTACATACGCATCAAATTTCTTATTCATACAATAGAAAAGTCAGAGAAGTCTATTTTAGATCAAATCTTTAATAATATCTATTGATTTATATTTATATATTCGTTAGACGAGGAACAAACCTTCAGGTAAGTACCTTGCTTCTTTATACCAGCAGGTCTAAAAATGTTGTCTAAGCTTCGAGCAGGTTAAATTATTTTCCGTGTAAAATGTGTGACCTCAACCGCAAGATGTCGCGACTAACAGCCCTAAAACTTCATCATTATTTGTCATTCAAGATGTTCAAGATATACTTTCGTTCTGTGATAGGAGCCTTCCAGATTGTCCTAGACCTCAAAGATAGATGACGCTTTATAAAAGTGCCTTTTTTTCTACACACAACTCAAATGAAACGTAAGAGGAATAAAAAAGGGCTGCCGACAATAGTTTCACCCACTGGAGAGGATCACGGACTCAACAAATGAAATCAAACACGATAGATCTGAGCAGGTCGCTGTTAAAATTTCCGTACGGAATATATATTTTTTAAATTGATTATAATTTCTGGAAGAACGGAATCAAACAAAATCTTCTGCCGCCTAACTTTATTCGAAAACGTATTAATCAGCCCACCGTAGAAATACTGTTATCTTTGGCACTGCAGCAGGTAGAACAATTATCACCCACAACATGCCAATCTCGCTAAAGTACCCATCTCATGGTAAGCTCCTTGGCTTTCACGACCACTTTTCCCGCAATCAAGAGCAAACCAATAAATCCCTTTCAATCAAATCGATAATTCCTAATTTGTTTTGGCCCAATCAAACCTAAATGCCGGGATGTTTGGCGTTCGAGACGGCCGATCAATCGTTCGGTCTTCCTGTTTTGCAGATTGGCATGCAGCTACACCGTCCAACACTAGGTGAGGTCTTCCTGTTGGTTGGGGGTTGTCGAATATTCGCTCGTTGTAGAGTTGGCTTATTTAGAGGAGACGCACATCAATGCTCTTCCGGCTTTCTCTCTCTCGCTCCACATCAGGATAGATTGGCCGAAGGGATTTCCTTTCACTCGATAGCTTGATTGACGTTCAGGGTTAGGCTTCGGTAGCTATGGCAGCACACGGAAGCCTGCTTTGGTTGCGTTGTTTAGTCTTGCGGTCACTTTCAGCGTGCAGACGACGATGCAGTACTGGCTTTGCGAACGGCGCCGGTTGGTGGTGCTTTGATTTATACCGACTGACGACGTCAATCAAACCCCCCAGGTAGCAGAAGGCAGTCACCGATGCAACACTGTGAACTCAGTTCCCCCCTGAAGGGACAGCCAAGCATGTTGCTATTTGAAGCGAGTTGAATTTTAAATCCGTTCCCGGGTTGCCGCTATCTACACACACACACCGGCTGTTCCGGAAGTGTTGTTCGGGGCAAAATCACCGTGCACCGACATTGTGTCGACGGATTGGCAGGTTGATGTATTGAATGGGTTTATGCTTTTGCATTAAGCTTATTAAAGTCTTTTGACTCCAGTGAGTGGGGGAGACTGCGAGAAAGAATCCACCTCTGTTGGGAATGTACTGGCTGTTGCGTTCCGAAACGGGATGGGTATAGGTATGTTGGAATGGACCATCGCGTCACTCCCAAACCTGACGAGAGAATGGGCAGGAATGAACATGTTTGGATTCTAAAGCAGTTTTCGCTCGCATTGTTAAACGATTGTGAGGCAATTTTAAGCTGCCATGCCTTGTTTCTATGGAGAACAATTCTACGAATCGGTTGGATGGCTTCTATGCAGGTATTCACAAACCGTTGGAACCTTCCGGGAGTGGAAAATGAATTTCTATAGAAATGATATTGTATTTTACAATTGCCTTGTTGACCTGTGAATGCGGATTTTGTTTACAGAAATGTTTACCGAAATATCGAATTGAATTGTTATGGTAATTTTTTTCAATGTATTGAACCGCCGATTCCATTCATATTTTGTATGATGAAAATTCAGACATTTTTTTTAATATGAACCGTTTGTTCACATTTCTGTAGATCTCTTCGATCTAGCTTTAGATCGATTAAGAAACTAAATGTTACAGCCCCATTTGGTTGTTTGGAATGATGACGTAGGATTAAGCAAATAAAAGTAAGCCATTCAGATTGTACAATGTTATGTTTTTTTCACTTACCTTTCCTGGCCTAAAATTTACTTATTGTAATTAAAGGGTGATACGGTCAAAATTTGGTCAAGGGAAAACGCGTGTAAATCGGTGAAATCGTTAATATAAAAAATCAAATTAAATTTCTTTTTCAAGTTCAATTAGTATAAAATTCAGAAAAAATATTCAGTTAGGCTTCCGCTTTTCCAAATCCGAATTGCCGGGCCTTACGCTTGACCCCTGCCATCAGATTTTGTACAGCCACCTTGTCCACCTTCTTCGCCGCAGAAAGCCAGTTTGCCTTGAACTGCTGCTCGTCCTTAGCAGTTTTGTTGGTCTTCTTTAGGTTCCGCTTGACAATAGCCCAGTATTTCTCAATTGGGCGGAGCTCTGGCGTGTTGGGAGGGTTCTTGTCCTTGGGAACCACCTGCACGTTGTTGGCGGCGTACCACTCCATGGCCTTTTTACCGTAATGGCAAGATGCCAAATCCGGCCAAAACAGTACGGAACAACCGTGTTTCTTCAGGAAAGGCAGCAGACGTTTATTCAAACACTCTTTCACGTAAATTTCTTGGTTGACAGTCCCGGAAGCTATGAAAATGCTGCTTTTCAAGCCACAGGTACAGATGGCTTGCCAAACCAGATATTTCTTTGCGAACTTTGACAGTTTCGTGTGCTTGAAAATATCTGCTACCTTTCCCCTTCCTTTTGCCGTATAAAACTCCTGTCCCGGAAGCTGCTTGTAGTCGGCTTTGACGTAGGTTTCGTCGTCCATTACCACGCAGTCAAACTTCGTCAGCATCGTCGTGTACAGCCTCCGGGATCGCGCTTTGGCCGTCGTATTTTGTTTATCATCGCGATTTGGAGTCACTACCTTCTTGTAAGTCGATAGTCCGGCTCGTTTTTTGGCTCGATGCACGGTTGTAGACGATACACCCAGCTTATTTGCGGCATCTCGGAGAGATAGGTTAGGGTTTCGCTTGAAACTACCGGCAACTCTCTTTGTCGTCTCAGCGGCTTCCGGTTTTCGATTTCCCCCCGATCCAGACTTCCTGGCTGTCGACAAACGTTCCCCAAACACTTTAATTACATTTGTAACGGTTGATTTGGCAACTTTTAGCGAATTTGCCAACTTTGCGTGCGAGTAGCTCGGATTTTCGCGATGCGCGAGAAAAATTTTGATACGCTGCTCTTCTTGCTTGGACGGCATTTTGACAACTGAAGAGTGAATTCCAAAATCAAAATAGGAGCAACATTCTACACACACACACCTTCAAAATGAGGGGTGTTCAGGTTTTTTAAATGCAAAATTGAAAGAAATACGTCAAGTTGATATTGACCAAATTTTGACCGTATCGCCCTTTATACAAGCAATTTGGTGTAATCTGATTAAATTGGTGCTTAATAACGGTTAAAGAAAGGTAGGATATATTGTTTTAAGACATTCTATGTCGTCTAAACCACCCTGTAGTTAAGAACACAAGATCTACAGTTGAAACAGTATCTGCTTTATCCGCTTTACAATGTTATGAAACACATTTAAACATATTCAATGAATGTCCTGGAAGACCAACAGACATTATGAGATAATCTTGGGATATTCATGCCAAACAAACTAACTTAACTTTATATAGCACATAAAGCAACTGTTACAATTATAGACCCTGTTTGGTTACCGGCCCCTTACTCGTTTCCCCGGGTAATTTATATTAGTATATGCCTGGCGAAGCTAGGCTTTGCAGAATACTACACAGCATCTCTCTCTTTCTGCCTATTGTACCATCGTGACGACAACATCATGCCGGCCAGTGGAACATCAAGCAAGGCGCTGACTATGACGGCGTTAACAACAAGGTTGAAGGAGATTCAACTGTCCTTCAACGATATCTATCGGTTTACGCAGGCGTTTTCCGAGTCCAATAACGTTACTGAGGTAGAAATACTGTTGAAGAAACTGGACAAACTGTGGGAAGGTTACAGTTTTTATTTATTTATTTATTTATTTTCAAGCGCGTACCTCGAAGGATGTAGTCGTGGAGATACATCGCACGTTATCGGCCGAAGGAGATAGTTGAGCATTTGGATACATTTAAGGATATTCTGTTGATTCGGCACCAGTTATCGAACACTTGCAGTTCCTGCTGAAGAAAGTGGGCGTCTTCCGGACATTTTATAACGTAGTACAGCTTCAGGCCATCCGCGTAGGATAGTTTCAGGCATTTGAGGACCAAGTTCACGTCGTTCATATATAGCAGGAAAAGGAATTGGCCAAGGTGGCTACCTTGAGCAACGCCGAATGTTACCGGAAAGCTAGATGAGGCGTAATCGGCAATCTTCACGGACATAGTTCTACCAGTCAGGTATGAACGGAGCCAGTTCAACAGTTGATCGTGAACCCCTATATTGCCGTATTTAGAAATGGCAATCTGATGGTTCATTTTATCGAAACCCGCAGAGCGATCTGTGTAAATGGCGTCTACTTGATAACCGCGTTCCATTTCGCGCATGATGAACGATGTAAATACGGTTAGATTGGTCGCCGTCGAGCGCTTGGGCACAAAACCGTGTTGGTCTGGAGAAATAGTCTGTTCATTAGTTCAAATAGCTTGGATACAGAGCTTAGTGCAGCAATCCCACGATAGTTGGCGACGGACCGTTTGCATCCCTTCTTGTGTATAGGGAATACAAATGACTCTTTCCAGCATTCAGGAAACTCGCCGGAAGTTACATACAAATTGAACGCCGTAGCCAGGGGCGCAGCAAGCGTGTTTCGGAAACGCTTCAGGACAATTGAAGGAATACCGTCAGGACCGCATCCAGTTGAAGTTTTCATCTGCTTCCCGGCTGAAATCACCATAGCACTATGAATAGTGAAAGCAGAGCCAAATACAGACATGCGGGGAACATTGCTAGTAGCCGCTTCGAGGCTTTCGGCGTCCAGAATTTCGTCGCAGAAGACACTGCTGAACTGCGTACGGAACAAGCTGGCGATATCCACGATAGTGTCAGCTTCAAGAGTGCCATCAGTCATAGTAGAGGGTAAGCCGGTTTCTTTCCGTTGTTCGTTCACAAACCGCCAGGAGCTTTTCGGGTTCGTTTTGAGACGACTCTGCAATCTAAAAACTGATGGGCGTTGTACAAGCTGTTATTGAGGAATTTGCGCGAGCGTAGTTTGCCGTCGTGGAATCGGTGCGATATCTGCTGTGTTTCCTCAAAGCAGCCCTTTTAACTCGTTTCAAGTGTTTGAGGTCAGATGGTTTCTGCAGCTTTTGACAAGCGGTGCCGGAGCTTGAATGACAGAACATCTTTGAGCCAGTTCTTCAGTAATGAAGCATAGATCCAGCAAACGATTGTTGTTATTCGGAATGCCGTTAACTTGCCGAAGTCTCGCGGTAGAATAAGCATCAAGCATGGTGGTCTGAATGACGAACATGAAGTATCTGGATAGTGGAAGCCGTTGGTATCGACATGCCATGAAATCGTGCTGAGGTTGAAATCTCCCACAACGACGATGTTGTCGCTGGGTCCCATTTGTGACACGATCCAATCCAAAGAAAGAGTGTGCTTATCGATGAGGCTGGGAACATAAACAATGTTCCGGTTTTGGTGGATATTGCCACCCAGAGATGTTCAACCGCTGAGTTTTTGGAAGGCTTCAGGAGGCGAGACTTGAACGTTGAGCGCACGGCAAGAAGGACTCCACCACCAGATTTCTTGTTGCTGTTGAGCTGCGATCGATCTAGTCGGTACACATCGTACGGGTCGTCGAACAGTTGCTTCGATAATGTGTTGCTGTTTAGCCATGTTTCTGTGAAGGCGTAGATATCGTAGCATGCGTCACTGCATGCCAACTGGTACTCGGCGAGCGAACTGTTAATGCCTCCTACGTTCTGGTAGTACAGAAGGGCTTTCGACAAGGAGGCAACGGAATCGGCCGGTATCGATCTAGAAATGGAAACAGCATCAGGCTGGGCGACGTCATTAGAAGATGGATACTTGCCTTGGATGGCAGCTTGGAGAGCCCTGTTCCCGTCACTAGACCCAGGGCCGGGACGACTTTGATGGCTGGAACGGGCAAATACAGCGTCACTGATACCGGTACTGGGCACAGCTGGGCTAGGAGGGTCCAGGGCCTTCATATTGCTTTGTGACGTGCGTCCCAGACCGGTTGAAGTTGCGGTCGATGTGTGTTGATGATGAGCAAAACATGTTAGGTGATGGGTATGTAGCGGGCTGGTTGGGCATAATAGCGGCAAGTTACTGCAAGCATCAGCATGCGAGGAAGCGGCACTGGAAATCGGGAAAGCATCAGGAGCAGAATACTTTGGATAACACACATACTTGCCTGGAATATCAGGTTGAGAGACCCTCCCCTTAACTCCGACCACAGGACCGGGATGACTGGGATGGCAGGAACAGATGCTAGATAGACGATGAACTTCGATTGGCACGACTTGGTCGGAGCGGTTGAGGGCTCCCGTAATGCCTTGCAGTGTGCATTCCGGTTTCGTGAAAGCTATGGTATCCAAGGTAGGATGAAGACGGCGGTTTAATTCAAACGAGGTGTTTTTAGAAACCCTTGTCCGGATTTCTTGTCTTGGTAGTTGACGAATTCTCGAAAGAAGATCCCGTCTGGCCATGAGAGCCACCTCACGGTACTTTTCGTCGACCCCAATTTTAAACGAAATGAATTGCATAGCGGTTAGATAAGCGTCTTTCTTCACTAACTTTCTAACCTCGATCGGTTCGTCGCAAGGTATACATTCAGTGGCTAATGCGAGAATAACATCCTCCGTAGCAGTGGCTGCAATGCGAGACAGAAAAATCCAACATTTTTCTGGTTCTGGGGGGAACAGTTGCAACCGATGGAATGTTCACAGATGGCTTTTTTGTGCCGTGCGATAAACTAGGCTGGTCGGGTGAAATTAATCCTGCTGCGCTAAACGATCGTTTGTTGCTTTTCCGAGCCAGACTAGGCCAACCGGAGGATAAACCGAGTGCAGCGGGGGTAGTAGGGGCAGTAGCAGGAACAGCGGACATTTTCGTGGCCAGAACTTCGACTTGCTCCCTGTTTTTTCTGACTCTAACTACTTCCAGAGCTGAACGATGTGTTTCGCTCAGATTTTTTAATGCCTCCGTTAACGCCCCAAAAGCGTCCCGAACGTGTTTCGAGTTCATAATCCCGGAACAACTGTTGCAAAACCAGAAGAGATTAGGTTGTTCGCTGATTAAATCCATGTTTGCTCGGGATAAGGAGACGCAATCAAGATGAGCAGGTTTTTCACAAAAACCCTGGCATTTAATAAATTTTGGTTTTCACCGGTTCAGAGCACTGTAGGCAGCTTAATTCCATTCTGAAGCTTTTATGTGAGATAACGCACCAGTGGAGACGCAAGGCGGTTGAAGTAGTTTATTATGGCAGGGAGTTGTGTACAATTTACAGTGCCGTTAATGACAATCAGATGTCGCTTCGAGAAAGAAAAAAAATACGTGGGGAGGTGATAGGTAGAATCTTTTGTTGCAACCGTCACTCTAAACACTACACATAACAATCAAAATAAATGCACTTCGAGTTAGCGAAATGACAAAACGACACCAGCGCGACGATACAAACCGATAGACAAAACGATTAACAAATAAGCGCCGATTTTAAACAAAAGGAATATATAGAAAAAAGGTAAACAAAATGACGACCGTGTTCCGTATCGATAGATAGAGTTACCAGTAGGTTACAGTACAGTTCAAAAACAGTGGAAATCTTCGCCCATGATGATTACAACGGAGAAAAAACATCACTCGAAAAGGAGCGTGTGGAGTTCAGTGATCGGTATTACGGGATCAAGTCCTTTTTAATGGACAAGATCAAGGAGTCTCAGAGGCCTCAATCACTGGAGCAGTCATTCCGAGCTGGTGAGGGATCAATACCGAGTACCATGGGCCACGTTCGCCTACCCCAGATAAAATTGTAGACGTTTAATGGATATATCGACGACTGGCTAAGTTTCCGCGATTTATTTACGTCGCTTATTCACTGGAAGGTCGACCTACCGGAAGTGGAAAAATTCCATTACCTAAAGGGCTGCCTTCTAGAAGAACCCGAGAGCTTGATTGATGGACTTCCAATCACGAAGGCGAATTATCAGGTGGCCTGAGATATGGTATTGAAGCGATACAATAACAGCAAGCAGTTACGCAAGCGACAGGTTCATGCTCTCTTTAAGCTTCCAACACTTACCAAGGAGTCGGGAGCTGACTTGCACATCCTGATTGAATGCTTCAAGCGAGTTGTCCAGACACTCGATCAGGTTGTCCAGCCAGTCGACTTTAAGGATATGCTGCTGGTGAATATCCTCACTGTGCGATTGGATCCTGTAACGCGTAGAGGTTGGGAGGAGGTATCATCAACGAAGCAACAGGATACCCTGAAGGATTTATGCGATTTTCTTCGCCGTAGAGTACAGGTTTTGGATAGCCTACCAGCAAAATCAATCAAAACTAGGGGTGTCAGCCAGTCACAGCACCAACCGAAGTTGAAGACAAATTTTTTAGGGCCAGTTACAGTAAAGACTGTATTCGATGAAATTTGGACACACGCAATTTTTCGTAACTTTTTAGCGTGTGGGTAAAAATTATTAAAATTTTAACTTAATGTATTTCATTATGTTGTGTCAATTGTGTAATAAGTTTTGTGAAAATCGGTCGAGTGATTTCAGTGATGGCTTCGAATGAAGAAATAGTGCGCCAACCAATTTTGGGCACTCACTTCGAAAACTCAAACGCTTCTCATCGATGGATCGGAAAACAGCTCGGAATCGCAAATTCAACCGTATCTCATGTGATCAAAACGTTCAAGGACCGTAAGACAACCAAGCGAAAAAATGGTAGTGGCAAAAAACGTGGCACATCAAATCCGGAGAAGGCCAGGATGGTATTGAACCAATTTAAGCGTTATCCCAACATTTCGATCAGGGATGTTGCGAAAAAGGCGAAAGTTTCAGTTTGTTTTGTGCAGAAAACAATGAAACGTTCTGGATTACATGTGTACAAGGTCCAAAAGGCACCGAAACGGAGCGATAAACAGAACTCGGTTGCCAAAACTCGTGCAAAAAAACTGTACAGGGAGTGGCTCACAAAACCGTTCTGCATTGTGATGGAAGATAAGACCTACATTAAAGCCGACACCAAACAAATGCCAGGACAGGAACACTACGTCGCTACCTCTAAGTTGGCCGTTCCGGAGAGAGTACGGAAGAAGAAACTGTCGAAATTCGCCGAAAAATTCCTTGTCTGGCAAGCAATCTGCGGATGTGGCAAAATGAGTCAGCCCTTCATCACCTCTGGGACCGTCAAATCTACAAGGACGAATGCCTCCAAAAACGACTTCTGCCCTTCTTGAGATCTCTCAGTGGCCCGACACTGTTTTGACCGGATTTGGCATCTTGCCAATATGCCCGGCCCGTCTTAGACTGGTACAAAGATAATAATGTACTTTTTGTACCAAAAGACGTCAACCCTCCAAACACTCCGGAACTTCGCCCAATTGAAAAAATTTGGGCAATCATGAAGGCAAAGCTCGTTAAAACTCCAAAACTGATAGAAAATGAACTTGAACTAAAGAAAGTGTGGTAAAAAGTAAGTAAGCAAGTCGGTCCTATCATTGCCCAAAATTTGATGAAAGGGGTCAAGGCAAAGGTGCGGGCATTTGGGTTGGGAGAAAAAGTTCAATAAACCATTTAGTAGTACTTTATTTCCAGAAAGTTTGAAAAGAATCGGGCTCAAGGAAAGTTTTTGGTGACCAATTTTGTGTGTCCAAATTTCATCGAATACAGTCTTTACGATGCAGTCGTCAGAGAGGCAATGCGTAGCATGCAAGGAAAACCTTTTGCTATATCAGTGCACAACATTTCAGCGAATGGCGGTAGGTGACAGGGACGCGTTGCTGAAAGCCCACGCTATCTGCAGGAATTGTTTTAAAATGAGTCATATGTCCAAGGAATGCCAATCAAAATTCAACTGCCGAAATTGCAAGGGCCGTCGCCACACTCTGGTTTGTTTTCGGTCGGAGAAGGATAGCTCTGCAAGGATCGCAGCGGTTGCTAGGGGTAACCATCCTTCAAATTCAAAGAAGTTTTCTGAAGTTAGTGTAACTTCTGATTCGAGTTCCTCTCAGGTGGCCAACATGGCGGCCACCAGTATATCGGTTTCCGGTGCGGCTCAACAGTACTCTTCCCAAGTCTTGTTGGCAACTGCAGTTGTTGTCTTGGAAGATGACGAGGATGGACGGTTTCCTGCTCGTGCTCTTTTGGATTCGGGTTCGGAGAGCAACTTCATCGTGGAGCGACTGAGTCAGCGGATGAAGATTCACAGGGAAAAAGTAGACATTTCTGTGCGTGGAATCGGTCAAGCTGGGACCAAGGTTAGCCAAAAAATCTTAGCGGTTGTGGGTTCACGAGTTTCTGCATTCTCGCAATTGATGAGCTTTCTTGTTCTTCCCAACGTAACCGTATATCTCCCAACTGCTTCAATCAACACGGATGGTTGGTCGATACCTCCAGGGATTAATCTGGCTGATCCCGCCTTCTTTGAGTACAGTAGAGTGGATATGGTGCTAGGTATCGAGTCATTTTTCGACCTTTTCAAAACCAGTCAAAGAATTTCCCTAGGCAACCAATTTCCGTCGCTTAAGGACATACACGATGGAATCCCCTTATGGCAGGAGCGATGGCTTCCTCATCCTCACATGCACACTTTGGGTTTGCTAAACAAAATATGCCAAATTAATCCACTTACCTGCAGTGAAGTATTGCCATACTGCTATTAGGACAGCACAACACAATATTTAATCAAGGCACACTGTTTATTTCACTGAGAACACTTTCAATTGATCAACTGGTGCTCATTTCCACAAGCAGGTAATTTTTCGTCGTCTTTGTTTACCTATTAAAATCCAGGATCTGTCAATTATTTTCTCACAAAAACTGTATTTCCACTTCCCTTTGCCACCTGAGCACTATTTACTTTCACTGAGAGATTAATTATCATCGCGCTATTGAAAACAGTTGACGAAAAATCTGTTTAATTAACGAGAATGGTGCAAAAATTCAACAACCGGTCTCAAAACTGCGCGTTTTGCTTTTTTCTAATTTACACTCAGCTGTGCGTAGCGTAGCAGAGCGCAGTGTTGTCAGCAACTTTGCGCGAGTGTGCTGGACTGATAAAAGTTTCATGCTGAATTTCATCGAAAACTAGGTTCGGAGAAGAATCTGTCTTACAAATGACGTTCCTATACCGGCCAAAATGAAACTGGTTTTGAAGATTCCGGTCATACTTCCGAATCCGATGGTGAGTGTGTTTTTGATTTGCTTTGCAATTGCTTGTTGGTTTGTTTATTGTTTGCACCCACCGAATTCAAATGATTGTAACTGTGGCAATTATTGACCGATTTCAAGTTTTGAAGCACTGTTGGATGAAAAATCTCATTCGGTTTATGAAAATTATATGAAATATCCGTTTGAGTGTATCTGGTGCCCGGGAATCCGGGTAACCGCGGCTGTGGTTCTGTAAGGAGACACTATTTAACAATGTGGCAATCGAATTATGTTGTATAACATGAGCTGTCGTTGGTTGCAGGAGTTCAGTATGACGTGAAAAGGTCCCTGGAATCAGTTTTCAAACTGCAAAAATCCCTTTTATTATCTCAGATGCATAATTTCAAACGTTTTGAATACATTTGATGTTTCAGCCATCTACTCAAAGACTCATTCGATGAGATTTATGATTGAAATAAGAACTGAACATTACGGTTAAAATTCACCAATATTTGTATTGAACTAGATGGATGGCTTAATATTTAGCTTGCTAATTATGCCCCAGACTCCCCCAACCTTTAAAAAGGATTCTTATTTTGAGGCTCTATGCTTTTTTAAAAATGTGAATATTGTAGGGAATAATTGAATGGATGTACTGTAATCCACAAAGAAAAAATTAAATTACTGGCAACCATGACTGTTTTCTTCATGATGCATCAATACTGTCATATGAGAGCAAAAAAGTGTTTGCACTACTACATGCATGTTGGTTACTAAGGATTCAAGGGAGTTTCACCTTAATGAATCGGTTTTCGGATGGGTCGGATACTCACATCACCTGCAACGCATCAACAAGCAGAAGATCCCAAGCGGTGACGTCACCGATAACGATCGCTGTCGCTATCTCCCGATGTGATAGGGAGAATAGAGTTTAGACTCGGTAGTATGATCGTTGGGAAGAAATCCTCTCATTCGAAAGTGGCGTAGCGAGGGCAGGGTGATGTTACTCCCGAACAGACCCTATGTTTTGGCTGACCTACTTACAAGATTATCCTATGATGTTTGTGGACATTTCAGAATATGTATTGAATATTTTTAATCAGTTCGTTTATTTGTTAGGCTCAGGCGTGTATAACACTTTGCGGAGCCGATGTTCAATATTTTAATTAACATTGTTTTAATTTTTCGATTTTAGTAAAAGTGGGGCGCCAATTACTCGTGGCTAGCTCGAGGTTAATGGGTCACATTATCGTTTGGAAGGGGCTAGGTAAGTAGTTTATTTCAAGTATCAGTTGCTGCTTATGGTTGCGACATCTACCAAATCGTCGGTTGCTGAATTCTTTTTCAAGAACAAAGCCGCAGATGGGTGACCACAGCTTGCTGGGCAGGTACAAGTAGCACGGGAACAAAAGGATAGCATAACTGGGACACAATGGCAGGGAATTTACTAGAGTGGAAGGAGGGGAGGTGATGACGTTACACTCTTAGATCAGACAAACAAAGGAATTCGTAAATCGCTTGCATGTAGGGAAGATCCCGCATTCCCAAAACATCTCTTACCTCTCGGAAGGGTTCTCTACCTCGGGCCACTAGGATATCCAATAGTCGTGCTCTGGAGGCATCATTATCCGGGTACTGCCAAACTGCGTGAGCGATGTCATCATAACCGGTTCCGCACCTACATAAATTGCTATCGACGAGGTTAATTCTCTAGAGATGTGCGTCTAGCGAGTAGTGGTTAGACATAAGTCTTGACATCACACGAATGAAACCGCGACTTACATCCAGACCTTTGAACCACGATCTCGATGAAACATTTGGAATAATGGAATGTAACCACCGCCCAATTACTTGTCCAATCGTTTTGCCCACTTTGAAGAGAACTCTGACGTACTAATGGGAAAAATTCATCATGTGAAATTCTTCTTTCAAAAATCTCGCCTTCTTGTGCGCCCACCTTTGCTAGAGAGTCCGCCATCTCATTGCCTGGAATAGAGCAATGTGAGGGGACCCATACAAAGGTATTCTTAAATGATCTTTCGACTAACACACACATCTGCTCCCTTATTTGTGCAAGGAAGTAAGATGAGTGCCTCACTGTTTTCATCGACTGCAGGGCCTCAATAGAACTGAGACTATCTGAGAAAATGAAAATAATGGTCTATGAGCATGCCGGAAACCATCCCCAATGCGAAATTGATTCATATTTATTGAATATGTTTGAATAGTTATCATAGTTTTCTATAGCCCAAGAGCCTACGGATACTAGTGTGTATCTTAAGATTAAGTCAATTTTAATAAATTTGAACATCCCAAGGATAATTTAATAATGACTGGTGACCCTGCAAAAAGGTTCACTGAATGTGTTTGAATGCATACTGTCATCATTTATAGGTTATAAAGCTGAACTTAAGTGCAGTTTTGGTGACCTAAAACATCCGAAGTTATTTCATTATATATAATGACCTACCAGAAGACTCCCTTAAATTGGTCCAATATATATTGATACTATGTTTGGTCCAGAATGCTTCAGTAACTGCTGTTATTATATTCAGTTTTGAATACCAGGATAGTTTGGATAATCTAGAAGATTAATTCATAATGTCTGTTGGTCTTCCACGATATTCACTGAATATGCTTCAATACACAGCGTAGCTTTGCGTAACCCAAAAAGCGTTTGTTGCAACTGTAGGTCCAATGTTGTAATTTCAACGATAATTTGCAGCAAAACATAACCTGTGATAGGAGTGAAAGGAATTTTAGAAGACAAGGTTTTCAGATTGTTGTAAAGAAGCTGTGTCTCGTAAACCTGATTAAAATTTTAAACCTATTGGTACCTCCTGGTCCCATAATAAAACCAAATTGATTTTTAGTGGCTTTTATAAAACTTTAATAAAACTTAACAAAGCTGGATGGTTTTGGCAATGTTACTTGGGATGTAACATGTAGCATGTAACACTGTTCAACATTTTATTGACAACTGGAAATATGAAGGAACCCTGGGGGCATAACGCTGCAAGAGGAAGAAAACGAATTCTATCGGGAAGTGATGAACGGCTTGAAATTCGTAATAACTGCAAAGTTCGCAAAGTTCATAATAACCCCAAAATAAGTATTCCAAAATTAACAGCAGTCATAAGTCACAAGGCATCAGTCGATCAAGTTTGACAGAAACTGTTCCCCGTGGACTCCGTATGCTTCTAATATGCATGGTCGTGTTGCCCGAAAAAGCAATTCAGTTCGGTTGCAAATTAGAAGAAACGCATTGAGGCTGCCAAAGCCTATGTAAACAAACCACAGGAATTTTGTGTCCTAGCCGGACCAAGGTTTCCAGCCTCAGGCACAGTGACACGAAACTGACATGCTTCCTGCTTCTTGCTGCTGCCACAACTACTACTGCTGGTTCGTCCACTACCACCTATGTCTCGTCCGTTGTATCCAAAAACCGTCACACGAATGTCTCAACGAGTACTACTAACTACTAAAATTGAATCCTAGAGGGTTTGAGCTGTTTACTAAAATTGTTTTCCCAATGTTTCATTCTTAGTCTTAAATACTATTTACATTTTAAGTGTTTTGGCCCAATGGTCTCTCTTCTTAGGTATTTTGCTTAGGTATATTACCTCTTAACCTGAGCTCTTTAATACCAAGGCCAGTTATCATGATCAAAATAAGGTATTCACATGCTATTTTCTCCTGCTCGGGATAAGTAAACAAAATACCTGAGAATTGCAAGCAAAACATCTCTCGAATACCAAAACTTGTTATTTCGGATACCTGGGAATACCTGAGAGGTACTATTTTGGTATTTTTTTTACCTCAGTTAGGTATTCGCATAAAATTGTGGGAACAATTTTATGGTATTATCCTCAGGTATTTGACCTCTTAATCTGAGCTCTTTAAAACCAAGACCAGTTATCAAGATCAAGATCAAAATTAGGTATTCACATGCTATTTTCTCCTGCTCGGGTTCAATTTGGTATTCGCATAACATTGTGAGAGAGGTGTGAATGCAGTTCGCCTCCCCGCGTTGTACCATGGAAACGTTAAGCTCCCCTTAACGGCTAAATAAACTACGGAGGGAGCGCCTTACGACGCATTGGGGTAGATGCCAGTAAAACCCCAATTATGGCAACTGGCTGCAAAAAGAATAATGAGTGGTACCGTTGTGTTCGGGCTGGTGCCTGTGTGGTAGTGCTACGGCATCCAATGCAGGTGTCACCAAGCTAGGCGTGGTCATGGCTGGGCCAGAACTCATCTGGGCCACGGATAGGATGCGGGAAACCCTTCATAAAGTGTTGGAGGTGTCTGAGCAATTGAATTCGATTATTGACTTTACGTCATCGCGTAACAACATTGCGAACGACCTCAAATTGAGCCTCCTTAGGCTACGCATGACAATGCAGGCTGCATGCAAGGAGAGGGAAAAGCTGGGACCAAGCTCCTAGCCGAGCAAAGTGTCAAAGAGTTGGTAGAGCTAGCAGCCACCGAAAGGGCGAGGGATACAGCGGGTTAGGCAGTCTCCGGGCGAAACGACACCTGGCGCTTATTAGAAGCGTATCGTGTCGGAAGCCCCAGTAGGGAAACGAACCTGCGTGAACGTGGCGGTGCAGTCAGAGGGTCCATGCTCGCGACCAGCTCCGGCTGGCTGCAAAGAGAGAGGCCCTGGCGCTAAGCCCAGCGCGAAAGGCGCGACATCCAGCTCGCGTGTTGTCTCAAGCGTCGAAGGGGGTCCGAGCGGCAGGGCCCCAACGACAACAACCATAACTTGCACAGAAGCAGACGCTAGTGCTAGGAGGGGACGAGTGACGACCTCAGGGGACGAGTTACTACCAAAAAACAGGAAATACAACCAAAAAATGGAAAGGACAAGTGACAAGCGTAACCGCGAAGAGCCGTACCCGTACCGGCGTGATACTCCTGGAGCTAAAAAAGGCGATAATGCTAAAGGGCCCGGCGTACAGAGACCTGGCAAAACAGGCCTTAGGTGAAGGTGGGGAGGTGCGCGCCCTCGTCTCGCAGGTGACGATCCAGTGTAAAAACCTAGATGAGATTACCGAGGTTGACGAGATCTCCACTGTACTGAAGGAACAGTGCAAGGTCGAGGTTACCACCGCGGACATACGTCTGTGGAAGGGTCCACTCGGGACCCAGGTGGTAACCATGAAGGTTGCGGCAGTCAACGCGGACGCAGCATTGAAAGTGGCGAAGGTGAAGGTGGAATGGTTCATATGCCCACTAAGCCTACAGCAGCCGCCAAAAGCATGTTTCAGATGCTTAGAGATAGAGCGCATGTCCTGGGATTGAAAAGGCCCAGATAGGAGCAACATGTGCAGAAGGTGTGGCAGCACTAGCCACAAGGTGCGGGATTGCAAAGGTCCTGCTTGAGGTGCTTGATGTGCACCGGAAACCGGACGATAAGCACGTCATGGGGGCAAGTGCCCGGTCGCTAAGGGTATTCCATCGAGCCAACCGTAATGCAGGTAACCCAACTAAACCTGAACCATTGTGAGGCCACCCAGCAGCAGCTGTGTCAGACAGTTCGCGAGTCGGCATCGGATATCGCCATAATTTTTGACCCATACCGCAAACCAGTTTCCGTTTCCGGCTGGGACAGGTCCAATATAGCGGCATTATGGACGATGGGCAAGTACCCGGTTCAGGAGGATGTGTCTACCACAAACGAAAGCTTCGCGGTTGCAAAAGTGAATGGAGTGTTCTTCTGCAGCTGCTATGCACCGCCAAGATGGTCGATTGAACAGTTTTCCATTATGCTCGATCGGATGACAACTGAGCTAACTGGCCTAAACCCGTTGGTAATAGCAGGGGACTTGGGGGACGCTTGGGCGCTCGAGTGGGAGAACCGCCTTACAAACCCTAGGGGCCAGATTCTTCTGGAAGCCTTTGCTAGGCTCAATGTGGACCTAGCCAACGTCCATAGAAATGGAGCAGAATTGATAAGTGATGTAACTTTCAGCAGTCCTGGCTGCTTAATAATTGAAGGGTGGATGATGGCTACGCTCATAATGACCACTTGGCGGTTCATTATTGTATCGTTCACAATACAAGGCCTGTGGAAGGAGGAGCATCCACTCCATTCGCCCGTAGATGGAGGACGTCCTACTTTGATGTAGATACATTTAAAGAAGCGCTTGAGAGGGAACAAAAATTATGTGAAACCCAGGAACATTGCGGTGAGTGACTCGTTGTGGCACTTACACGAGCGTGCGATGCGACCATGCCGAGAGATGTCTATTGGGTAGTTATGGCCAAAACCAGAGGGACGGCGGCCCCAACCAAGCAATTAGCAGAGCTGCTGCAGGTAATCGTTGGGGGACTCTTTCCGAACCACGACCCGAGTCCATGGCCCCCCGCCGCCGTAGATTTTTCCCATGACCAGCGTTCCAGTATCCCAGACCTTAACGATGTCATAGCAACGGAAGGGTGGGCGGCTCATCCGAACACCCGTGACCACGTGGGCATTGACAACGGCAAAACGGGAGCCGGCGACGCGGTGACGGTGACGAACGAAGAATTCATTGCGATAGCAAAGTCGCTAAAGATGAACAAAGCGCCGGGACCGGATAATATTCCGAACATTGCCATCAAGACCGCTATCTTGCTGGCTCCCAAATTGTTCAGGGTGGTGATGCAAAGATGTCTGAACGAGGGCGTGTTTCCAGACGAATTCCCTAGTGTTGCTACCAAAGTCAGGGAAGACACCAGGGGAGCCATCAGCATATAGACCTATATATCTGTTGGATACAACGGGTAAGGTGCTCGAGAGGGTAATCCTCAACAGACTGACAAAATATACGGGGGGTAAAGGCGGTCCGTCCAGCAACTAGTTTGGCTTCCGGGGGAATCTGACGGTGGATGCCATTCCGAAGTAGCAATCCAGTGCAAGAGACGTGGAGTACGCTACTGTGCCGACTCGCCGACTCGCTCCAACGCCTTCAGATTCCTGGGTACCTGTACAAGATTCTAAGAAGCTACTTCCAGAATCGCGTACTGGTGTACAATACTGAAGTAGGCCTGAAACGTGTTCATATCACCGCAGGCGTTCGCACAAGTTTCGATTCTGGGTCCGGTGCTATGGAACACGATGTACGATGAGGTACTACGGCTTGAGTTCCCGAACGGGGTGAAGACAGTCAGGTTCGCGAAGGACATCACCCTGGAGGTATGTGGCGAATCCATTGAAGAGGTTACGGCCTCGCAGTTCATCGGCATTGCGGAGAGATGGATGAGCTCCAGGAAACTGGAGCTAGCCCATCATAAGAGTGAGGTCACGGTTGTTAACAACCGAAAATCCGAGCAACATGCGTCGATCAGTGCAGGAAATTGCACAATTGAATCGAAGAGTTCTTTGAGGTAGCTTGGGGTCATGATCGACGATAAGCTGTCCTTTATCAGTCACGTCGATTACACCTGCAAGAAAGCCTGTATGGCGATATCGGCATAATCTCGCATGATGTCGAATAGCTCGGCGATGCAAGAGAGTAAGCGTAGACTCCTGTGCCAATTGTCGCCGTGTCCATACTTAAGTACCGATCACCACCTTGAGTACCAAGAGCTTCATGAGTGGTTGGTGCATACCGAGCGGTATCACGTGACGCGGTCTGCGATCCTAGTGGGGATGATGCCAACAGGCATCGTCATAAAAGAGGATGCAGAGTACTTCAAACAACGTGGAACAAGAGGTATTCGGAAGACCACTAGAGCCGCATCTATGGTTAAGTGGGGGGAAAAACCATCAAACTAATCCGGGTGGGTTGGTAGCTGACACGGTGAAGTGAACTTCCACTAAACGTAGATTTGTTCAGGCCACGGCTGCTTCAGAAAATCTCTGCACAAATATGGGCATGCACAGTGCTCCGGAGGAAACCGCGGAACAAGTGTTCTTCGAATGTTCCGTTTCGAAGGCGCGAGATGTAGCCGTAGATAGCCGTAAGCGGTCAAGACACGACTCCGGATAATTTGATCCAGAGGATTTTCAAATATCGGGACATCTGGGACGCGGTATGTATAACAGCCTCTCAGATTGTCCTCGATCTCTAACAAAAATGGTTAAAGGACAAAAGGCAGATCACAGGGGCCACCAGCACAGCGCTTGATATAGTCATATTATTCATTGAATTAAAGGGTGTCCACGATGAAATTGCCACACACAAAATTGATTCGCAAAATTCGAGTTTTCATCCGATTGCCATCAAATTTTCAGGGATTGAGAAATAACTATAAAACTTCATTTTAGCATTTTACTCGTATTTTATTTACAGTCCATACGCAAATGCCCGCACCTTGGCCTTAACCCCGGCCATAAGATTCTGCACAACCTGTGAATCAACCGTTTTTTGCATGTAAACCCATACTTTCTTCAGTTCCTCGACTGTCTTCGCTACCTTAGGTCGTTTATGAAGGTGCTGCATGATAATCGCCCAGTATTTCTCGATGGGGCGGAGCTCCGGAGTGTTGGGATGGTCGAATATTTTCGGCACGAAATTGACCTTATTGTCCGCATACCACTTCAGCACGTCCTTGGAGTAGTGGCATGAGGCCAAATCCGGCCAGAAGATTGTTGGGACGTTGTGGGCCTTCAGGAGAGGAAGCAGCCGCTTCTGGAGGCACTCTTTTATGTACACCTGTCCGTTCATCGTGTCCTGGGTCACGAAAGGTGCACTCCGCTTCCCGCATGTGCAGATGGCTTGCCAAACCAGGAATTTCTTTGCAAATTTGGACATCTTCTGAGTGCGGACATGCTCCGGAACGCTGAACTTATCCTTGGCCGTGAAAAACAGGTTGCCGGGGATCTGTTTGAAGTCGGCCTTCACATATGTTTCGTTGTCCATGATGCAGCATTCAACTTTCGTCAGCATGTTGAGGTACAACTTCCTGGCACGGGTTTTGGCGGACTTGTTCTGCTTCTCGTCGCGATTAGGGGCCTTTTGTACCTTGAACGTTCGAAGTCCAGCCTTAGTTTTGGCCTTCTGGACAAAACTTCGACTTAGGTGCAGCTTCTTAGCCACATTCCGAACGGAGGCGTTCGGATTTCGGTTGAAGGCCCCAACTACGCGGTTGTGATTTTTGGTATTGTACGGAATACTTTTTCCTTCACTTCTGGGCTTCCGATCGGTGGTCAACCGTTCCTCGAACCGCTTAATCACTCGCGACACCGTGGAATTCGCGATTAGTGATGGAACGATGCGAGAGATCCTTGTTCTCGTGATCAATGCGCAAGAGTTTATCACGCACGAGCTGTTCTGTCGCCTCCATTTCCGCGAGTTTTGATCACAGGACTTTAAAACAGGATGTAAATAATGCACTATGAACTAAATCCACCCAAATTTTCATTAAATTCTACCCAACGGTTAAAAAGTTAGAGCAATTTCATAGTGTGGCAATTTCATCGTGGACACCCTTTAGGGGAAAGTTTGTCAAATCCCACTGGCTTCTTTTTCGAGAGTACACATCTTTCAACAGCCCAATACAACTGGTAAGCTCTATAAAATCTGCAATTCACTTAATGATTTAAAGGGAACGTGCTACTGCACAGTGGGCAAAAACTGATGAAAACTAAGGAAAAAATCTGTAACTTGTGTCACTTTTAGGCGCGGCTTGAAAACATGGCCGTTTTCGCTTGTAAATTGTCTGGATAATTGAATGAAACTGGTTTCAATCAGCGCACGGATATGGTTGCTTATTTTACCCCACTTCCCCATATATTTTTGAATAATTTATAAACATCTTTGCACGGAGAGCCTCAAGATCAACAAAATAGTGAAAGTCCCATGTGAAATTTCCTGGAAAATCGAAAAAGCTGTTTCAACCCCCACACGGCTATGTGAGCGAAGATATGGCTGGGTTTACCCCACTTCCCCATATATTCTTGAATAATTTATAGGAGTCACTGCTCGGAGTCGCACAAGCTCAACAAGATAGTGCTGGTCCTACGTGAAATTTCTTGGAAAATCGAAAAGAAGCTGTTTCAACTACCGCACGGTTCTGTGAACTAAGATATGGCTGGTTTTATCCCACTTCCCCTTGTATTATTGAAAAGTTTATAGATATCTTTGCTCGGAGTGACTAAAGATCAACCAGATAAGACTAGTCCTATGTAAATTTTTTGGAGAATCAAATAGAAGTTGTTTCATCTACTGCACGGCTCTTTGAACAAAGATGTAGCTGATTTTACCCCACTTCCCCTTTAAATTATTGAATAATTTATAGATATCTTTGCTCGGAGTGGCTCAAGATCCACCAAATAGGACTACTCCTATGTGAAATTTCCTGGAAAATCAAAGAGAGGTTGTTTCAACCACCGCACGGCTCTGTGAACAAATATATGGCTGATTTCACCCCAGCTTAACCCGTTGATTTTTTTTCCTTTATTTTCGAGATTTTCAGCCCGGGGTGGTTCATCTCCCGTCGTAGTCACTCATGTACCTTTTTGGGTATTTTCGTAACATGTCTGGGGGTGAGATTCGAACTCCTGACATTGGCGTGAGAGGTATTGATGTCAACCACTACACAGAGTCGCCCCATATAGTTAAATTATTTATTCCAAGAGTATAAGAGGAAGTGGGGTAAAATCAGCTAAATCTTTGTTCACAGAGCCGTGCGGTATATAAAACATCATCTCTTTGGTTCTCCAAAAAATTTCATACAGGACTAGCCCTACTTTGTTGATCTTTAGCGACTCCGAGCAAAGATATCTATAAATTATTCAAGTATATAAGGGAAAGTGGGGTAAAATCAGCCATATCTTCGTTCACAGAGCCCGCAAGAATCGAATAGAAGTCTTATTTGGTTGATCTTGAGCCACTCCGAGCAAAAATATCTATATACTATTCAAGCATACAAGGGGAAGGGGGGTAAAACCAGCCATATCATTGTTCAAAGCGCCGTGCGGTAGTTGAAACAGCTTTTTTCGATTTTCCAGGAAATTTCACATGGGACTAGGACTATTTTGTTGATCTTGAGCCTCTTCGTGCAAAGATGTCAATAAATAATTCAAGAGTATAAGGGGAAGTGGGGTAAAATAAGATCTTTAACTCCACAACCATATCCGTGCGGTGATTGATACCAGAACCATTCGATTTTCTAGACAATTTTCAAGCGGAAATGGCCTTGTTTACAAGCCGCGCCTACAAGCGACAAAAGTTACAGATTTTTTCCTTAGTTTCCATCAGTTCTTGCCCACTGTGCACTGGTTGAATGAAATCCTATTTTCGCTTGTTAACATTGAACAGAATAATTTGCAAAGCTCAACATATTGTATCACATGTTGACAATCGAATCAATCTTTGGTACAGAACGAAACAAAACAAAAGTGATTCCACTCTGAGGTAGCTCTATTTCACGATTCTACTATAATAAAAAATAAAAATGTTTCATTTTCATCGTCACACCAACGAAGTGAATGCAATAAAAAAAGAGCATAATAAAAACTGAAAACACACGCCGCAAAACGGCCTGCTCTAATTGAGTTCTCTAACTCATGAAAAAATGGGGTGGGAGGGGGCTGCACCCAGTGACTCAATCAGCAGAGGTGCCGCATGGCATCCAATAGACTGTGGGTTCGATTCCCGGTCATATTCTGCTGTTGGTACTTTCTTTTTCTTCCGAGCTGAGAGCAGGCCATGGTTTCCGGTATGCCACGTCGAATGACAAATAAAAAAACAGACATTAACTTGTTGGTATTGTTACACCGAACAACTCTGACGGTCGTTAAAATTTAAATTAAGCACCAACGTGCCGGGAATGTGCAAGGCTCGCATCCTAAAAATAGCACCATCCAATGGCAGATAATGCGACGAGGCCATTAAGCTTTCGCCGAAAACGGATGGCACCGGTGAGTTGTAAGGAGCCAGTCAGTCGTCCGAACGAGGCAAAGGCCGTTTCGGGGGCTTTGAAAAATTCAATTTAACTCCCATTGCGAGAGGATTAAATTTTCACACACAAACACACGCGGGCACTTACTCACCTGCTTTCCTCCGGATTCGTCCGGGGCCCAAAATAAAGCCGAAGAAAATGAGAAAGGAATAGAGACGAAGGATTAATAGCTACTGCTTCTAAATTCAATTTTCTATCCTTCGGCTTAGGACGGCTTTTCGGATGCGGATTTGTAGCGTGTCGACACCACCCATATCCGGCCTGGATCAGAGGACGAATGGGGAAACCACAGGAAAACAAGTTCTGTGTGTGTGTGCTTTTTTTTTTAGATGTGTCTACTCGTCTACTGTCAGAAAAATACATTTAGCCTGGACGGTTTGTTCTCATCCAGCATGAAAATGTCCCTCGGTTGTTTATCGTAGATGCGTTTTTTTGTGTGTGTGTGCTGGAGTTAAGATTAAGTTTTCTGGTTTCAGTCATTTGAAATTGAATTTTTTTTTGTTCGTTTCTCGGGATTTCTTTGTGTTACATCGTATCGTGTTTGTAAAACCAACCTGAGCTGTGTTTCGGACTGGATGTCAAAAGCTTTTCATGTGAAGTCCCGCTAAGAGGTTGGGAATCTGAGATTTATCACCAGCTGGATCTATTTTTTTGGGAGTTACAGTTGGGGATTTACTCAAAAATCAAACCACTGTGGCAAAGTTAGTTGCAAAGGTTCAAGTGTCGTCTCTATAGTTCGAATGGAATTCATGCATATTTATTTGTTTGCTAAAAACAGAGTTTTCTCTATCCCCAGATCGGAACTGACAACAACAACCAGAAATAATTTCACAACCAATCGCGTCCTACTTTGTTATCAAAAACACACCATTTGTCCATTTCAGGAATTTGTGGGGAGTGCCTATCAGCCGTATATTTAATACACCCACTCCGAACGAAGCTACGTCTTGGAACATAAACCAAAGAAAAAAGTCAACAAAAACTCATTACCAATGCTGAAATAAACTTTCCATCGTCCCTCGATATTCAGATTAACAACCACCGTCACGCGCGTCCTACCTCTGTTTGCTTGTCATGGTGTGCGAAATAAAAAATTATTCATATCACGTGCGCCAAACTCCGCGAGGATAACGACGATGTGCCACATTGCGAAGCAGGTCGTTCCACTGGCAGTGTTGCCAAATTGTTCGGTTTACTAGGAATATTTATACTAGGAATTGATCAATTGTTTCTTCTCATAGAGCACGCAGAACGATAACAAAAATTACCCCAAAAGATTGCAAAAAAATGATTTTCACGATGATAAAACTACAACACCGTAGACCACTGTTTCTCCTATACTGCAGTAAGAGCTTCTCGCCATTACCCAAAATACAAAGCTTCTCAGAACGATTCTTACTCTGAACGAGGACTGATAGCTTCTTCTGAAATTGTGGCATTCATTGAAGACATGTTCACTATGCATCCTAAGAACCTTAGTTCATGTCATGCTTTCAACATCGGGATCATACCTTAAGCAATTGACTGTATAATGGCCATATGGCTGGATTTTGTTTTTGTTCGGGAACACTGTTTGTTTATGTTTACATAACGGCTCGCTCTACTTTTTATTTACTTTTTAACCGCATATTAACATACGAATAATATTTTGTGCTTTCTATTTGACATTTTTCCACCTTGCTTTAGCGCGCGATTGTGAAATATCCGTAATTTCCGTTGTGTTTTACTACCGTTCAGTAATGATGGAATTTAAATGATCCTCTATCCGTCTCTAAAATGGGTTGAGACGAACAACCTGCTTTCAGATACTCAATATGGTTTCCGCAGGGGTAAGGGAACGAACGACTGGCTCGCGTTGCTTTCCACGGATATTCAGTTAGCTTTTGCTTAAAAAGAGCAAATGGCTTCTGTATTCTTGTACATAAAGAGGGCTTTTGATTCAGTATCTGTTGAAGTTCTTTCAGATAAACTCCACGCTTGTGGCTTTTCACCATTAATGAATGTTTTTTTGTACAATTTGCTGTCAGAAAAGCATATGAGCTTCTCTCATGGAACCTCTACAGCTTCCCGATTTAGCTACATGGGTCTCTCCCAGGGATCCTGTTTAAGCCCTCTTTTGTATAATTTTTATGTCAAAGACATTGACGGTTGTCTAGGTGACAACTATACGTTGAGACAACTTCCAGATGACGGCATAGTGTCTGTCACGGGACCCAATGGTGTCGATCTACAAGGACCCTTGCAGGATACCTTAGACGATTTGTCTACTTGGGCTCTAGAGCTAGGTATCGAATTCTCTACGGAGAAAACTGAGTTGGTAGTTTTTTCAAGGAAGCATAACCCTGCACAACCGAAACTTCAAATTTGGGGTAAGCCGATGACTCATTCTATGTCCTTTAAATATCTTGGGGTCTGGTTCGATTCTAAGTGCACCTGGAGATCCCACATTGAGTACCTGAAGCGAAAGTGCCAGCCAAGGATCAATTTTCACCGGGACCTGGTGTGGAGAGCATCCGCAAGATCTTCTAACGTTGTACCAGACAACGATTTTGTCGATTATGGAATACGGTAGTTTTTGTTTTCAGTCAGCGGCTCGGTCGCACTTCATTAAACTGGAACGTATTCAATATCGGTGTCTTCGTATCGCGTTAGGTTGCATGCACTCGACTCACACCAAGAGTCTTGAAGTGCTGGCTGGCATGTTGCCACTCTCGGATCGGTTTACAGAATTATCTCTCCGGCTCCTCACCAGGTGTGAAGTTATGAACCCCCAGGTGATCGAAAATTTTGAGAAGCTCCTTGAGTTGAATCCTCAGACCCGCTTCATGACCTTGTACCATTTGTACATAACACAGGATGTCAGCCCTTCGCCGAACATTTCCAATCGTGTTTGCCTCTCCGATTTCGACAATTCGGTTCATTTTGATTTATCCATGAAGCAGGAGCTTCGTGGAATCCCAGAGCATCATCGTCCTATGATTGCTCCGGTGATATTTGCTGCAAAGTTTGGCCAAGTTGATTCTACTAAATCGTTCTTTACTGACGGATCATTGATAAAGGGTGATACGGTCAAAATTTGGTCAAGGGAAAACGCGTGTAAATCGGTGAAATCGTTTATTTAAAAAATCAAATTAAATTTCTTTTTCAAGTTCAATTAGTATGAAATTCAGGAAAAATATTCAGTTAGGCTTCCGCTTTTCCAAATCCGAATTGCCGGGCCTTACGCTTGACCCCTGCCATCAGATTTTGTACAGCCACCTTGTCCACCTTCTTCGCCGCAGAAAGCCAGTTTGCCTTGAACTGCTGCTCGTCCTTAGCAGTTTTTTGGTCTTCTTTAGGTTCCGCTTGACAATAGCCCAGTATTTCTCAATTGGGCGGAGCTCTGGCGTGTTGGGAGGGTTCTTGTCCTTGGGAACCACCTGCACGTTGTTGGCGGCGTACCACTCCATGGCCTTTTTACCGTAATGGCAAGATGCCAAATCCGGCCAAAACAGTACGGAACAACCGTGTTTCTTCAGGAAAGGCAGCAGAAGTTTATTCAAACACTCTTTCACGTAAATTTCTTGGTTGACAGTCCCGGAAGCTATGAAAATGCTGCTTTTCAAGCCACAGGTACAGATGGCTTGCCAAACCAGATATTTCTTTGCGAACTTTGACAGTTTCGTGTGCTTGAAAATATCTGCTACCTTTCCCCTTCCTTTTGCCGTATAAAACTCCTGTCCCGGAAGCTGCTTGTAGTCGGCTTTGACGTAGGTTCCGTCGTCCATTACCACGCAGTCAAACTTCGTCAGCATCGTCGTGTACAGCCTCCGGGATCGCGCTTTGGCCGTCGTATTTGCGTGCCAACTTTGCGTGCGAGTAGCTCGGATTTTCGCGATGCGCGAGCAAAATTTTTATACGCTGCTCTTCTTGCTTGGACGGCATTTTGACAACTGAAGAGTGAATTCCAAAATCAAAATAGGAGCAACATTCTACACACACACACACCTTCAAAATGAGGGGTGTTCAGGTTTTTTAAATGCAAAATTGAAAAAAATACGTCAAGTTGATATTGACCAAATTTTGACCGTATCGCCCTATAGAGGAGTCAGCAGGCTTTGGTATATTTAACGAAATTTATAGCGCCAATCGTAAACTTCAAGCTCCTTGTTCCGTATATGTCGCTGAATTAGCGACAATACACTTTACGCTAGAAATTGTTGCCTCATTAACACCGAATCAGTACCTCATTTTCACGGATGGTTTCAGTTCTATAGAGGCTATTCGCTCATTGAGGCCGGTAAAGCACTCCTCCTATTTTCTCATGAAAATACAGGAGCTTCTAAGTGCTTTATCTTCGCGTTCTTTTATCATCACCTTTGTGTGGATTCCATCTCATAGTTCAATTCCGGGCAATGAGAAAGCGGACTCGCTTGCAAAGGCGGTCGCTATGGAAGGCGATATTTGTGATCGACAAATCGCCTTCAACGAACTTTTTCCCTATTTTTCGTCAACAGTCACTCGTCAGCTGGCAGTATAAATGGAGTAAAGGAGATTTGGGGCGATGGCAACATTTTATCATGCCTTTATCGCATCATGCCCAATCATTACTCTTTGAACGCTCATTTATACCGGGTTGGGCTGAGCGACAGCAATCTCTGTGAGTGTGCACAAGGCTATCAGGACGCAGATCACGTTATTTGGTCTTGTGCTGAACATTTTGGAGTCAGATCTGAGCTTTATGATTCCCTTCGGGCTCGAGGTAGACAACCCAATGTGCCAATTCGAGATATTTTGGCTGTACGTGATCTGGAGTACATGAAACTCATTTATATGTTTTTGACTAACATTAGCCTTAGATTGTAGTTAGTTTAACCTGTATGTTTACTCTAAGTTTTTTTTTTATATGAGTATGTGTTTGTGTGTGTGTTTTTTTTCTTCTATAGAAAATGTTAAAGTCAAAAGAAAATCATAAATTGTATAGTTATAAGAGTTTAGATAATTTAGAATTTAAATTTAACGTGTTATGTAAACCATACTTTAAATTCCCACCCTCTTTCCCATCCGTAATTTGTAATTCCTATTAACCTCGAGACGGCCGCGAGTAATCGGCTCTTTCCTTCTAACTTTAGTTTTAAGATAAATGATGTATAAAAATATGAAAATTTGGCTCTGTAAAGTTGATTTGATTGAGCTTGTACAAATAAATGATTATTAAAAAAAAACAAAATGTAATAATGTAAAGGTCGTATGGTGAAAATGAGATTAAGCTATTCGATAACAATAACATAAAATGTGATAATATATCTTATATTCGAAATACAGTTTCGACTATATAGCAAATTGTTTTTCGTTATGCGGGTAGTTCTGTACTTAAATCGTTCGTTATACGTGCTGTCAAATTAGTAATACGTGCCACTCCTGTGCTACCGAAATCATGGGCACGAATATTATTTATCTTGGTTGTTGCAATGTAGTAAAGTTTGCATTAAAAAATATGGACAAAAGTTGCCGATTTTCATGAGTTTACTTCACCAAAGAAGAATGCTAAGATGAAACAGTTGGTACAAATATTTTTTCGTTTCAGTGTTCTTTTCAAAAATTAATACCGGTCCTTTTTGAACGAGCCCCCAGCTCCCCAGTGAACGGGCTGACAAATCTTGGTATGCTCATGACGTTCCCTCGTTGTGCAAACAAAAATCAAAGTACCTTGAAAACAAGGTAAGGTTATTGCCAGCTGTCAAAGTATTCTCACATACACGGTCATTCGAGCTTATTCAATGTGGAGTAAATTTTACTCAATTTTTTATATATATATATATATATATATATATATATATATATATATATATATATATATATATATATATATATATATATATATATATATATAAAACGTCAAATGCTGAGAATCGTATTTGATTAATTTAATTTATTGTCATTAAAACGCAAGAAAACTGCCCCAAACTCAATTTTAAGATAGCTACATTGGGAAGGTCCATTAATTATGTCACGTGGTCACGTGGTAGGGGAGAGGGGGTGTTTGGGAAAACGTGACGATCCATACAAAAATTGTTTAAAGTCCATACAAAAAAACGTGACAAGGTGGGGAGGAAGGAGAGGGGGATTATTAAAAGTCACTTTTTGCGTGACGTAATTAATGGACGTTCCCAAATTACTTTTTTCAATATTATAAAATGGGTCAGATAACGTCGTTGTCAATTTGCGTTCCGGAAGTTAATTTAAAATTTAAATCGTATTCGAAAATTAATGTGCAGATAGCAGCCACTGTTGATGCGGGAACATATCTTAAAAAGCTAAGTTGGTTTTTCTTTCCGGATAAAAATCACCATACAATTACAATACAGTAATATAAAATAATATTCAAATCTATTTCCGACCATGAATCATATTGTTCATGAATCAAATAAATGAAAAATGCATATTCCCATTACAATAGATTTTCAATTCACTCTTCATGCTAGGATTTTCAACAATTGAGAAACAGTACAATTAATACTAATTGACTCAAATTTCTTCGGAGAATAATGATTTTTTCTACAGCTAGGATACATTACAACCCCTTTTTTCTATTGTGGATGGCTCAGTTTACATTTGATTCTATTGTGGCAACAACAACTCCTATTGTCATCTTATCGTAGTGAACAATACTATTAATCGTACATACTATAGATTCTATTGTATGGTTTCAATATATTCAATTGTTAATCTATGAGAATTTTTTATTTGGGTTGACAGGGATTTGTTGACTTTTAATAGAATATTATAAGCGAGCAATTCATCACCCTTGCCATTTCACTTGATTTCACACATATAAAAATCTAGCCACGAGTTCTTTGCTATTAGAACATAATATGCATATTATACTAACAGATTACAGAGCTCACTCGGGCATTACTGAGGATCAACGAGCAAAAGCCAGTTCGTGGACATCGCTACAACATCAGGGGAACTACATCTATGAATGGGACCTATACCATTGACCATTTGATCCGATAGACAAAAGTTATTTCTGCATTTAAATAGTTGCCAAATTTAGTATTAATATTCTTTTCAATGTTGCAGCCAGCAATCATTGAACTGAACGATTACCCACCTACACTTTATTTTTATCACGGAACCAATGAAGGCCGGCCCATTGACTCCTGATTTCTGTTTTTGTTTTGGTTGTTAGATAAAATGAAATTCTATGTTTCTTTTCAAAAGGACTACAATGATTTTTATAGCATCTTTTGCGGATGCGGATACTCATTTCCTTAAAATTTTGTTTTATGTATATGAGTAAGGTCAACTCAAAACTAAATAAGTTTCAGGATTAGGGTTTTTTTTCCTCTATCGTACAGACTTGATCCGAAGGGTCTCAGATTGTTACGAAACTTTTTCCACTCGTAGAGTTCATGGATAATTAAACAAAAATAAATTTAAAATAATCAGGGTTGCTCGTTTTTCTGGAAAACGTCAATTGAAGATTTCTGATATCCTCGAACCTCGCTCAATTAAAAAAATCATAACTGAAAACGCTTCATCGTTGAATATATTTTTTTCGAAACTTAAAGGAATTTTTTTTTTCAAAAATTCATAAAAAATATAATCTTAAAAATAAATCTAGCAAAATTTACCACAGTGGAGGGAAATTTCTTGGTCAAGGCCAGTATGCAGCACAAAGGTAATTTGCATTTGTATAAGATAAGCATTGGTCAATAAATGCTTTAGCGGTGGAATTATTTACCTTGTATGCAATAGAAAAGTAGGGAAAACTGAAGATGGTTTCGTAACGCCAGTAACGCCTGCTCATGGAAACTAAATGAGGCTGCCTCATTTTCTCGTGGAAGAATATTCTGTTCGATTGTTTCGCAAGGAAGACTGACATTTCATCCATACTGGAGTTGTTGTCTTTATTATTTTCGTTCAAAATGACAAAAAATCCGGTAAAAACTTCTGATCTTTACTTGCCAGCTGGACTATAATCCGTAAAAAACATTTTGTGTTTATGGAAAATTAAAAAAAAATCTTTTCTTCTCATTCATTATTTTATAAGCTTTTTACGAGTAATGCTCGAAAACCAATGGGCCTCGTTACTCGTTTTCATACCAAACAAAACGAGGATCACTCAAAATAAAGTTGCGGTAATGAAACTCAATTTAGGTTACGTTCAGTTTTAACGTTTTTGAGTTAAAGCGTCTCAAATGTGAACGACACCAGATGGCAAACGAACATCCATGTTTGTTTTGAGAAATTGCAACGCTTTTTCTAGTTGTATAAATTTTATCTTATTTTCGAGTACAAATCGTTGCGGATCTTCCTGAAACAGTGACAGGCATAATCATAAAAAATATTTTTTAAATTTTTTTGCGTGCTTATGCAGATGCTATTGAAATAATAAAATTGGTCTTCTTTAACTTTATTTAATAAGTAAATCTTTTTTGTAATATTGATCAGAAAAAATGCCTGAATGAACGTGATAATCGAAATTGGGAAACAATCATCATCGCGTTTTCGTACACTTCAAATATCAGCGCTGATAGACTCAAAAGTATTCAGTAATAACGTTTTCGTCCAATCAATTTGTTTACTTAACTACCGTACGAGAGTTATTTGATACCTAAATGCAAAAATCCAAGCAAAAAACATGCGTTTTGATGACTTTTGAATCGAAACTGCTTAAATTCTATGCATTTCTGATGTCATTTCAAAACTATTGTTTGTTTTTGCTTTTTCGTACCACTACATAAACATTGCAGCGAATATAGAACCTTGTACATTATATAAGCTGGAAACAGACATCACACTGACGTTTCTCTTTTGCAATCTTGACAATTCAAGATGTGTTCTTATATTACGATACACGAAATGAAAGGGACCAAGGGTCGATCACAAATTACGTTTGCGATTTCTGATAAGCACACGAGTACGTAATCATTTATCGATGCCTTCACCCGCACTTACGAAACTACCCATGAGTCAGCAGACAAAATTTGACAGCTCTTTCAGTCGAACTCCAACCGTGATGGCAAAAATAGTAAAGCAACTCAGATCAGAAGTGTGCGCGTTCAATGAACGGCTCTCCGCCGCGTCGAAAGCGGACATTGTGCGGCATTTTGTGGACGCCGGATACGCCCGTTCCGGTAGCTACAACATCTTGACACTATTACACAACAATCAGACCATCGAAAGAAAGTCCGGTTCCGGACGGCCGACGACCATGAGCGACAAGAAGCTCCAAAGGATGCTGGAGAGGAAGACCGAAGAAAAACAGTGAAAAAATACCTGGCAAACATGCACATACATGTCAGGAAGCGGAAGTCGCGTCCACTGGTTTCGGAGCTGCAGGCAATTGCGCAGCGGCAGCGGCTGAATTAGATGGTCAACTCGATTTACCCGCCGAATCGCGACGTGGCGGTGGTGATGGACGACGAGACCCTGGATGGTAACGACCGGCAGGGCACTTCATATTTTACTTCTCCCGCGAAGAAAGTGAACTCCGAGGTTAAGTTCATTTCACACACTAAGTTCCCCAAGAAGGTGTGGCTGTGGCTGAAATCAGTGAGAATGGGATGTCAAAGCCGCTTTTCTTTCACTCCGCACTGGCCGTGAACGGGGAAATTTATAGTAGAAATGCCTGCCGGAAGTTGCGTCGTTCATCAAGAAATACCATAAGGGAGAAGCGATTTTCTGGCCGGACGTCGGCCCACTACTTGAAGCGATCGTTGGAGGAGACGGAGCGGCTGAATATCGATGTGGTTTCCAAGTCGGCGAACCCGCCCAACATCCCCCATCTGCGTTCCATCAAGAATGTCTGGGCCAACCTGGAGCGTAAGATCTACTCCAACAATGTTGTCGTGAAAACTGAGGTGCGATTGATAAATAAAACGAAAAACGAACTCAAAAACATGCCTACACGCATGTCTTCGTCCGCTATGGCGAATGTTCCGGTTAAGTGACGGACGGCCGCTTGCAAGGGCTTAGAAGTTATTTTTCGCAAATAAGCTTAAATAATTACCTTCCATGGGAAATTTATCAAAAGCAATTATCACCACGTGTTGCACGATGTCCGTATTCGACGCGGTGGGGTGCCGTTGTTTGAACGCGCACTCTTCTGAACGGAATTGCTTCACTGTTTTTGCCATCACGGTTAGAGTTCGACTGATAGAGCTGTCAAGTTTTGTCTGCCAACAAATGGGTTACTATGATTGATGCTGTATGGGTAGTTTTGTCAGTGCGGATGAAGGTAAGCCCATGAAAAAACGGCAATTTTCGTCCATTTTTTTTTAATGCAAACGTAATTGGATGAAAAGGTAACCTTTACTCGCCGCTTCTCAGGTACCATTAATAAAGCCAATCGCCAGCTTGGGTGCATGTTCAAAATCTCCAACGAGTTTCGTGATCCGCTGTGTTTCAAAGCTCTTTACTGCTCGCTGGTACGCTCTATTCTTGAGCTTGCATCTGCTTTATGGAACCCCTACCAGGCTGTATAGAGTGCGCGGTTTGAAGCTGTCCAACGCAGATTTGTAAGATATGCTTTGCGCCACCTTCCATGGAGTGACCCGTTAAACTTGCCTGTTAACGTCGATCGCTGTCACCTGCTAGGGCTGGATACTCTGGCTCAACGAATGAATGTTGCGCAATCTGTATTCGTGTCCAAGCTTCTCTTACCTGAATACGATGTTCCTGAGTTGCTGTTGAGAATCAGTCTATATGCTCCTGCCCGAACCCTTCAACCGAGAGCGTTGCTTCACGAGGAATAACATGCAACTAATCATGCTGCAAATAGTTCCATTGTCGCCATGATCCGTCGGTTCAACATAGAATCCGACGAATTTGATTTCAACATGTCCGCCTTAAGATTTCATCACCGCTTGCTGAACCGTTTTTAACGTTGACTTTTATTACATTTACAAATGCCTTATTAATAGTGTAAAGCGTTGCACAGTGGGCAAGAACTGATGAAAACTAAGGAAACAATTTGTAACTTTTGTCGCTTTTAAGCGCGGCTTGTATACAAGGCCATTTCCGCTTGGAAATCGCTCTGGAAAATCAAATGGAACTGGTTTCAATCACCGCACGGATATGGCTGTGGAGTTATAGAGCTGATTTTACCCCACTTCCCCTTATATTCTTGAATAATTTAAAGATATCTTTGCATGGAGTCGCTCAAAATCAACAAAATAGTGCTAACCCCATGTGAAATTTCCTGAAAAGTCGAATAGAAGCTGTTTCAACTACCGCACGGCTCTGAGAACGAAGATATGGCTGGTTTTACCCCACTTCCCCTAGTATTCTTGAATAGTTTATAGATATCTTTGCTCGGAGTTGCTCAAAATCAACAAAATAGTGCTAAAGCCATGTAAAATTTTCTGGAAAATCGAATAAAGGTTGTTTCAACCACCGCACAACTCTGTGAACAGAGATATGGCTGGTTTTACCCCACTTCCCCTTATATTATTGAATAATCTATAGATATCTTTGCTCGCAGTCGCTCAAGATCAACAAAATATGACTAGTCCTATGCGAAATATCATGAAAAATTGAATACAGGATGTTTCAACCACCACACGGCTCTGTGAAGAGAGATATGGCTGATTTTACCCCACTTCCCCTTGTATTATTGTAAAATAGTTTGGGTGAGAGTAGAGAAGATAATCCAACCATCGTCGTTCAGGCGAATTGACAGGAACTGTGGGCTTGATTCCTGTTCCAGCGGGTGGAATTTGAATATGTCCCTGCTCTACTGGTCGACCACCAAGCGTTGTGTTGTCCTTGTTAAGTGTTCAGTGTGTGCAACTTCTGGTTGAAGACGATGTAATTATCTCTCTCTCTCTCTCTCTCGCTCTCTCTCTCTCTCTCTCTCTCTCTCTCTAAAAAATAGCTTGCCAAATAGCTTGCCAAACATATTCAATGAACCTCCTGGAAGGTTAACAGACATTATAATATAACTCCAGGAAAGTCTGGATAACATAAAATATGAGCATGAGCATTAGCATCATTGACCGCCCACGGATGCTATTCCGTTATTGCCAGATCAGCTGTATTTACACAAAGAGCCAATAGGTAATTTTTTGGTCTAACATACATCCTCAATGTGTAAAAACTGGTGATCTCAAGGCAATACCGGCGCCGGCCCCATCCGAATGCAGGTCAAGTAAGGAAAGGGTAGGAATATGTTGACGCGATGCTCGCTTTGAAGAAAGCCTAGAAATCCTCTGCACTTCCTCAAGAAATCACTGGGATGTTGGATAGTCGGGAGTTTGGTTAACGATACGCCGAAACGATTTAACTAGCAATATCCGCCTAAGCATGAGACCACTCCAAGAAGCAACAGATCATCGAACGCCGCATAATAAATCCACATTAATATAAGTATGTAGTATGTAGTATGTATCCAAATAATAATTTCTTTGAATAAATATGATATACGCAAGAATATTCAAATATGTAAACCGAAAACACATTAACATGAACATAATTGTTGAAATTGCACAACCTGAAAATTTAATTTGATTAAAAACAATAAATATACAATGATATAATGAAAAAAATACGATGTTAAGTGAAATTACCAATAAAAAACACTTTTTTATACATTAAGTATGTTTTAATATTCTAAACTTCCAGGAAAAGCTGAAAAATAGAGTAGATTATAACAATTATTATACATAGAAAAAAAATCTATTAAAATACATGTTTATGCGAACTTCTCATGATATGGACCAAACTGATCAAACCAACCTTGCTGATCAATGTTATCCCGTTTTATAGTACTGTATATTTGTATTACTGAGGATAGATGTGATTTATATCTAACAGTTTGATTCAGTATTGTCAAATATTGTTTTCGGATTCAAAAGATTTTAATGGAACAAACGCTACGATATTATTTGGGCGAAATGTGACGACTCGTATCCAATTTTCAGACCACCCATTTGATAAGCATGTGAGAAAACAAGACAGTAAAGTAATCATTGGAGAAGTTGCAGTTGTCTTATCGCATTCAAAGATTTTATATGTTTCAATGAGCATGAGCATTTTTGCTCCTCTCCCAAAGGTGGAATCCGTTTTGGTGATGCTGCTGCTTTTCACAACCCGATCAATTTATGGAAATGACTTCCGATCAGTTACTTTGCCAAAAGTTTGAAGCACTGCATCAAACGCGAGACTTAATGGAAATGAGTGAAAAAAAATGACACGTGCAAAAACAAACACGGCAACTCGAAAACAAAGCATGCTGCGATCTCCGATATTATTCCAATATTATCTCATAGTGTCTGTTGGTCTTCCAGGGTGTTCATTAAATTTGATTGCGTTCATATCGTAACATTGTATAGACGAATTTCACGCCAACTCGTCTTCGTGATTGGCAACATCCTCTCAGAATCCAATGAAACTTTGTGGATGTGTAGACTTTGTCTTTTCAAGCAACTTTACATACATTATTTTTTCACAATTTATCTAGAATACCATTTGAAGAGGGCTTACGTTTTTTTTTATCGACTTTTGGTAAATCAACATAACTCAAAAGGGAAAAGAAAAAAGTGATGTATGAGTGACTTTTAGAAAATTGTCCTTACTTTTATGAAAAACATTGCTTAAATTGTAAGATCGTTTTTTACACACTAAAAGAAATATTTAAAATTTAACGTAAATTTTCAACAAATGATTCAAATGATTAAAAATCAAAGCTTCTATTTGGAAAGGGCTTATTTTTAAATTATTATTTCTTTAAACTTAAGTGATAATACACTTGAATCAGGTGGTTGATCCAGCTTATTACCATACCTTTGAAGTATACTACAAGATGGACAATAAATTGAAAAAAAAAGCTTTATCATAATATCTGAAGTATTGACTCATGACTCATTAGCAGTTCAGTTGTTTTTATCAAAATTGCTAGATTTCATTAAACAAAATTCAATATATTGCTCAAAAATTATTTTCATGTCAGATGGAGCAGCGGCCCATTATAAGAACAAAAAGAGTTTTCCAAGCATGTGCAATTTCAAGTCCATGTATGGATTGGAACGTCTCATGGGAAAGATTCATGTAATGCTATTGGTAGTAATCTCACGCGATTTTCAAAGAGGACAAGCCTTGCTCAAGATTATGGAAACACAATCAAAACTCCTCGAGGACTATATGACTGGGCAGTTGAACAGTCAAATAAAAGTATTTCAAAACTAAATGTCTGCTTCATATCAGTACTGTTCAGCTGATATGAAGCAGAAATTTAGTTTTGAAATACTGTCAAAAGAACTTGAAGCGTTCTATAGCCAAGTGAAAACAATACCTGTTACACTGGGTTATTGATTTGTACCTATTTCAGAAAATCAAATTTCAGCTAAAAGGTTTTCTGATTCAGAGGATAATCCAAAGAAATTCACTTTGTTTGTGAAAGATTTATAAATTAAACATATGAAGCTATGTTAATTACAAATACGTGAAGATGTACATATAACAAATAAATAAAATAAATCCCTTACCAAGCAAAAACCCATGAGATTTCATTGACATAAACAGTATTTCGAAAATTCATATAACTTCATATTTGAATGGTCTTTAAATGGATATGCATCAAGTTTTATCAAGTCAGAATTTTCTAATTTGATAAGACTTGATGCAAAATAATTTAAAGACGATTCAAATATGACGTCCGCTATTCTTTTAGATTCATCAGCCCCCTCTATCATTTTTTTCCCATACGTTTTACACGTTCTGTAACAAATCTTGACATTCTTTCCGCTCCATTCACCCCCCACCAAAGATATACCAAGCCATATTTGAATCGCCCCTAAAATAGGAATATCCAAACAAGCAGTTATGAAGGACTTGTACTTAAACGTACACTTTTGGTTATGTTTTACTGATGTAAAGGGCAATTGAATGTTTTTGACCCTTTTCAAATGTTAGTCTTCATGATTATTGATTTTTACCAAATGTTCAAAGCATACAATTCTTTATGACTGCTTAATTTGATTGAATTCTATAGGGGTCTTATATAATCATTTATTTGTACAGGCTCAATCGAATTAACTTTACAGAGCCAAATTTTCATATTTTTATACATCATTTATCTTAAAACTAAAGTTAGGAGGATAGAGCCGATTACTCGCGGCCGTCTCGAGGTTAATAGGAATTACAAATTACGGATGGGAAGAGGGTGAGAATTTAAACTATGGTTCACATAACACATTAAATTTAAATTCTAAATTATCTAAACTCTTATAACTATACAATTTATGGTTTTCTTTTGACTTTAACATTTTCTAAAGAAGAAAAAAAACACACACACAAACACATACTCATATAAAAAAAAAACTTAGAGTAAACATACAGGTTAAACTAACTACAATCTAAGGCTAATGTTAGTCAAAAACACATAAATGAGTTTCATGTACTCCAGATCACGTACAGCCAAAATATCTCGAATTGGCACATTGGGTTGTCTACCTCGAGCCCGAAGGGAATCATAAAAGCTCAGATCTGACTCCAGAATGTTCAGCACAAGACCAAATAACGTGATCTGCGTCCTGATAACCTTGTCCACACTCACAGAGATTGCTGTCCCTCAGCCCAACCCGGTATAAATGAGCGTTCAAAGAATAATGATTGGACATGAGGCGAGACATGACACGAATGAAGTCTCGACCCACATCCATCCCGGTAAACCAAAATTTCTTCGACACCTTTGGGATGATGAGAATGTTGCCATCGCCCCAAATCTCCTTTACTCCATTTATACTGCCAGCTGACGAGTGACTGTTGACGAAAAATAGGAAAAAATTCGTTGAAGGCGATTTGTCGATCACAAATATCGCCTTCCATAGCACCCACCTTTGCAAGCGAGTCCGCTTTCTCATTGCCGGAATCGAACAATGAGATGGGACCCATACAAAGGTGATGATAAAATAACGCGAAGATAAAGCACTTGAAGCTCCTGTATTTTCATGATGAAAATACGAGGAGTGCTTACCGGCCTCAATGAGCGAATAGCCTCTATAGAACTGAGACTATCCGTGAAAATGAAGTACTGATCCGGTGTTAATGAGGCAACAATTTCTAGCGTAAAATGTATTGCCGCTAATTCAGCGACATATACGGAACAAGGAGCTTGAAGTTTACGGTTGGCGCTATAAATTTCATTAAATATACCAAAGCCTGCTGACTCCTCTATCAATGATCCGTCAGTGAAGAACGATTTAGTGGAATCAACTTGGCCAAACTTTGCAGCAAATATCACCGGAGCAATCATGGGACGATGATGCTCTGGGATTCACGAAGCTCCTGCTTCATGGATAAATCAAAATGAACCGAATTGTCGAAATCGGAGAAGCAAACACGATTGGAAATGTTCGGCGAAGGGCTGACATCCTGTGTTATGTACAAATGGTACAAAGTCATGAAGCGCGTTTGAGGGTTCAACTCAAGGAGCTTCTCAAAATTTTCGATCACCTGGGGTTCATAACTTCACACCTGGTGAGGAGCCGGAAGATAATTCTGTAAACCGATCCGAGGTGGCAACATGCCAGCCAGCACTTCAAGACTCATGGTGTGAGTCGAGTGCATACAACCTAACGCGATACGAAGACACCGATATTGAATACGTTCCAGTTTAATGAAGTGCGACCGAGCCGCTGACTGAAAACAAAAACTACCGTATTCCATAACCGACAAAATCGTTGTCCGGTACAACGTTAGAAGATCTTGTGGATGAGCTCCCCACCAGGTCCCGGTAATTGTGTAGAGAAAATTGATCCTTGGCTGGCACTTTCGCTTCACATACTCAATATGGGATCTCAGGTGCACTTTGAATCGAACCAGACCCCAAGATATTTAAAGGACATAGAATGAGTTATCGGCTTACCCCAAATTTGAAGCTTCGGTTGTGCTGGGTTATGCTTCCTAGAAAAAACTACCAACTCAGTTTTCTCCGTAGAGAATTCGATACCTAGCTCTAGAGCCCAAGTAGACAAATTGTCCAAGGTATCCTGTAAGGGTCCTTGCAGATCGACCCCATTGGGTCCCGTGACGAACACTACGCCGTCATCTGCAAGTTGTCTCAACGTACAGTTGTCACTGAGACAACCGTCAATGTCTTTGACATAAAATTATATAAAGGGGGCTTAAACATGATCCCTGGGGAGACCCATGTAGCTAAATCGTGAAGCTGTAGAGGTTCCATGAGAAAAGCTCATATGTTTCTCTGACAGCAAATTGTACAAAAATTATTCATTAATGGTGAAAAGCCACAAGCGTGGAGTTTATCTGAAAGAACTTCAACAGATACTGAATCAAAAGCCCCCTTTATGTCCAAGAATACAGAAGCCATTTGCTCTTTTTAGCAAAGCTAACTGAATATCTGTGGAAAGCAACGCGAGACAGTCGTTCGTTCCCTTACCCCTACGGAAACCATATTGAGTATCTGAAAGCAGGTTGTTCGTCTCAACCCATTTGTCCAGACGGAAAGGATCATTTTCTCCAACAACTTTCGAATACAGGATAACATCGCGATGGGTCGATAGGAGTTGTGGTCGGACGCGGGTTTACCAGGTTTTTGAATGGCAATAACTCTCACCCGTCTCCAATCATCGGTACAATGTTGAGTTCAGAAACTGATTAAACAAGTTCAACATGCGCCTCTTCGCGACGTCTGGGAGGTTCTTAAGCAAGTTGAACTTGATCCTATCAGCCCCTGGAGCCGTATTGCCACACGAAAGAAGTGCGAGAAGAACTCTACCATTGAAAAGGGTTGGCTAATCTCATCTATCGAATTCGTGTTTTCGCGAGGAATCATCCGTGCCGGCACAGAATCTGGACAAACTTTTCGCGCGAATTTGAGGATCCATTGGTGCTGAGTACTCTTCGCTCTCGTTGTTCGTAGTTCGGTTGCACGCAGCCTTCGCGCCGTGTTCCAAGAGTACTCATCGACGTTTCGCGCGATAGACCGTTCTACGAATGTTCGCCAGTAACCGCGTTTCTTGGCCTTGATGAGAGCTCTTGAGTTCCGCGTTCGAGAGCCGTGTATACTTCCGAAGTGCTCAGGTGTTCCACGTCTACGGAAAACTTTAAACGCGTCGGACTTTTTACGGTAAACCTCGGTGCATTTGCTGATCCCACCATGGAGAAGGAGGTTTCCTGCGAGATGACGTCCCTGGAACTGGTCGAGTTTGAGCTTGAAGCGCGCTGTCTAAGATCAGGTTGGAGGAAGTTATATTCTTCCAGCGGTGAAAGCCTTTCTACCGTCGTTACGGCTTCATCTACTGCTGTCCTAAACTTTGTCCAATCGATGTGACGGGTAAGATCATACGCTGACGTTGACAGATTTCGACGGATTGAACCCGGTGGCAACCGAAATTTTTTATGGGCAAGTGATCACTACCGTGGGGATCTTGAATCACATTCCATGTGCAATCCAACGATAATGAATTCGAACAAAGTGTGAGTCTAATCTACCTGCCAACTGAGGATGTACCAGCCGAAACGTGTTACTTCTCCATTGTTAAGAACTGTCATATTGAAGTTGTCACAGAGGTCATATATCAGGAAGACCGGTTGTCATCGTACAGTTCTCCCTAGCCTGTACCGTGAGAGTTAAAATCTCCATGACCAACCGTGGAGCAGGAAGGACCGAACAAATATCTGAAAGTTGTTTTCGGTTAATGGAGGCTCTAGGAGGAATATACACACGGAAGCAATGCAAAGGCTTTTCTATTTTTAATAACAGCCATGACATGCAACTAACTTCAATACCTGGAATAGGAGGAAAATTCACTCTATAGAAGGTAGCACTTTTGATCCCCAAAGTACTCCCCCTCCACGCGAATCCTTACGATCAAGACGAATAATATTGAAATCATGAATCCGGAAGATCGATTTCCGGAAGAGAGCCATGGCTACAAGAGCGAGATGCATTCCCACAGCCGGTGGTGCTGAGCTCAACGTTTAAAGATTCCAATTTGAGAATCAAACTTCGACAATTCCACTGTGCAGAACAGTATTGATCAAATCCCCGAACCTCATTTGGGAAAATTATCCATCGAAAGGAAATGATAGCTGCAAGGATGGGCCACTTTAATGTTAATTTCTGCAAAAGGGTTTTCACGGTGGGAAGCATTGCCATAGCAATGCTTTTGAGAGGATCAGAAATTTCGAGGTACTTAAAGATACCTTCGGCAATGTCATCAAGTGAGAACAGCCCACTGACTGCGTGGGGGCTTTGTGTTCATAAAGTGGGGCTTCAGGGGTTTTGGGATGTCCCCGGGAGAGATGGAAAGTCCCTGGGTGTAGTTAGTACTACGAAAACCAGGTGGACTAGGATTTTCGCTTTTTTCCCACCTTTTCTTGAATTGGAGCAAGCTGGTTTTGGGCTCGGTTCCAGCAACTTTTCCCGTGGGCGGACGCGTCTTCGCTTCCGTGAAGCACCTTCCCCGGAAAGCGGAATGATGTTCCCTCTTCAAGCCAAATCAAAGTCGAGACTCGTCATCCTGACAGAGGAGCAAAGGGATTTGTGTTGACGCTGGGTGATGGTGGGGCTTTCTTCAGCATTTCGGCGAAAGATTGCCTGGAACTGTTTATGCAGGCGTTCTAATTTTTTCCCCGCGCGCGTTGTTTGTACGCCGGGCATGATGAGAGAGCATGTGGAGAGTTTCCTTGCAGCGAACGTTTTGGTGTGCTGTCTGCACTGGGCGCCATCCTCGTGCCTTCTCCCCACAATTGAGAGCGGCGTGCCTATGTGCTGCAGTGGGAGGTCCGTGTGATCGCCATCTGCTTGCGCACTTCGCAGATCATGACCCGAGGTACAAACAACCGCACAGGTGATGACAAGTTTTCCCAACTCGACGTATTGAGGAGGGACTGAACCGGAAAAAGTCACACGAAACGAGTCTGAGGGGTAAATTTCTTTTCACCCTTAGTGATCGATACTGTGCCTGAGTTTTCGCACATCGAGTATCTTGACTGAATGAAGCCGAGGGTTCTTGAATCGGCTAACCCACCAGCTTCAACGGGATCGCAGAGGTCGACTCACCCGCTTCGGAGACCACACCTTCTATCTCAATACCTCGAGCTGGGATATGCTACTAATATTCCAGTGTAAAAAATTGAGAGACAGCAATTTCGTTAGCTTGTTTAAGGTTGGACACAACGACTTTTTAATTTATTGTGTCTCACCTTAATTATCTCGGTCACTGGCCGAGAATCGACTACGTCAGATCGTTTGAAATCTGGTAAACATTAAGAGGTTTCGTTTTGGGCCGAAAATGAGACAGCCCAAGGGACCAGCTGAATTTTCAGGATAAGCACGTGATCTGGTAAGCGCTCTGAGCTACCTCATCATTTTCGTCGCCATAGATGATTCATCTTGCGATAAATCATCCATGGCTCGCTTGTGGGAGCTTAGCGCTCAACCACTAACGTAATTAACTACAATCAATCTGCAGATACACAAATTAAACCTAAGCACACACACTCACACACTCTCAGTCACTCTTCACACTCACACACAATACGATTATAATGAATTCAAAGAGCGGAATAAAAATTATCATATATACTACTAAAAAAACTTATCTTATATGTATCACTGATCTACCGCAGACGGTGCGATACGGAATGGCTACGCTGCTGCTGCTGCACGCAGCGAAACGCGACGATGAGTGGCCGCGTGTACCGGCTACAGGCTGTGGCACGCCCAGCTCAACGATGATGGTACTGACAAACCGCACTGGTGATACCGGTCGGTGGTGGTTAGCGGGCCAGATCGACTGCACGCTTCTACACGATGGCCTGCTGCTGAATTTGTGCGTGCCGTATAGATGTGGAACAATATGGCGCTTTCGATCGTGGACCAATATTGCTAATTGCAATAAATGGCGATTGTTGCACTGTTTTAACACTCAGCGGTTGCCTTACTTCCAAAAACCAAGACTTGGTTTTTACTCGCGATTCAGAAAAAAATAGAGCTGGGGGCTTGAAACAACTTGTGAAGAGTTTCCAACAGCAACGGAGAGCTGACCGAACGACCTGTTCCTGTTCGACTTGTTCACTGGGCAAAATGGATTCTATGGGGGTGTTGAAAACCAGACGAGTTTGCGTGATACACGGTAAAAATACGACATGAAAAAATTGTTGTTAGAAAAACTTTTTTCCTTAAAAGTGCTGATCTTACAATGTATGGCGAACTCTTAGAAAATTATATCGCTTTTATTAAGAAAAAAAATTTCGTCCTATTATGGGATAGCCATTTTTTTGCAAATTGACTTTAAATTTTAAAATATTATCACTTAGTGTGTAAGATCGATTTTACAATTTTAGCAATTTTTTTTCAGAAAATCTCAGATAATTTTCTAAAAGTCGCCCAAACTTCATTTTTTTGTAAGTCTTGTCTTTTTTAAGTTATGTTGACATGAAAAAATTAATGTTAAAACAACGTTTTTCTCTTAAAAGTGGCCATCTTGCAAAGAATGGCAAACGTTCAGTCAATTTTATTTACTTTAATAAAAAAGAATTTTGTCCAATTCCAAGATAGTCCTTTTTTGCAAATAAATTTTAAAATATTTTTTTCTTGGTGTGTAGGAATCGATTTTACAATTTTTACATTTTTTTTTCAAAAAAGCTAAGACAACTTTCTAAAAGTTACCTAAACGTCACTTTTTTTTAAGTCTTGTCCGTTTTGAGTGATGTTGATTTAAAAAAAATCGATCAAAAATTTTAAGCCCTTTTCAAATGGTAGTCTAATTTTGAAAAAAAAAACAAGGTATGCAAAGTTTCTTATAAAAACATAGTCTACACACTTACAAAGTTTTGTTGGTTCAAAGTTACTGTTATGCACCCCCCCCCCAGCACGCACGGCGCGCACGCGCGCGCGCGCGCACGCACGCGCGC